>CAOKZL010005439.1:0-11264 GCA_948472985.1 Iguana delicatissima | reverse complement strand
AGAATATGTGGAGATATAGTAAGGTCCTTCGGAAGATGTAACTGCTGAGGAAAACATTTCTCAATACAGAGAACTCAGAAAAAGAGCAGGGAGATGTGCTATACTAGAGAAAGACAGCAAACAAAGAGTAAGAAAGTTGCCTGTGATAAGTGCTTAGTTGATAAATAGACAGGGATCTTCAAAATAGTTCATAGTGCCACAAAATGTTTCAAAATCCGCTGAAAGTGCAGGCCATAGGCAGGTCTCAGTAAACAAATTATGACATTAAAAGTCCTAATCTGTGCTCACTTGCTCCAGCATAACTGCTCTGCTTTCTTAAGAAGTCAATAGTTGTACCTTAAGGGGAATAAGGCTCCGTTTGCCTACTCTCTGATCAGCAGACCACTTCTGTGAGCCACAACCTTTCAAAACACTAAAATGTGTGTGTGTGCTCACACCGCCTTCAAGTCACCCCGTTGCCCAACCCACTGAGTTTCAAAGGGTTTTATTACACAAGGAAATACCAGAGGCTGGTTTTGCCAGTTACTTCCTCTAAATAAGGTCTACAGCACTAAATAGCCTTAGTAGCCAATGCTCTCAACCAATCCAACTATGTTGAAAATCATATAAATACAAGATAGATATCTTAGCATGATCTGGCTTCAGATATATTGGATGCTAAAATTATTTTCTGAAAGTGATCTCCAGTGGCAAATAGAGATATGCTGATGTCTATAGGGGTATGCTATAAAGGCACATGATGCAGTTGTTGCCAGAAACTAAGATGGTCACTGCCTGGATGGGAGCTTGAGAATTCCATGTAAAACTACTTTTTATATCAGACATGTGTTCATCTGTTCATTTAAACTGGATATCTTTATTGTTCCTGAAATAATCTGCTAAATTATGGCTGTTAGTTTCATTTGCATTTCATTCTCCCACATTCCTGTCTTCTAATTCAGCATGTGTAAAACACTGCCAATGGATCTACCTGTGGCCGGAGTCAAATGCAAGCTTATGCCAAATTAAATTTGTTTGTCTGTTAAGGTGCTACAATACTCCTTGTTTTTTAGTGGTGTATATAAACATGGCACACACACCCCATCCCAAGTCACATTGAGTACTATCATGATGAAAACAGCATACATTGAATACATGAAATAAAGATAATTGAGTTCTTTGTTGTTGGCATTGTGTCATTCCTAATGTAGATGTGTTACATTGAAAAGGAAGTAACAGCCTTTTTTACATCTTGTTGCTTCAGTCTGTGCCCATGCTATTTTTCTTACACTTCAGCTAAAACCTTCCTTCCCAATTCCCTCAATATACAATGTTTTCATAATCTGATGTTCTATCAGAAAGGACTTGCAAGGGGAGCCTTTAGCTAAGGAAGTCACATAGTATAATATTGAAATAACAGATCTCTAGGCCACTAACTTTCAGATACACTTTTTGTCATACTGCACTTGTCCTAGTGGGTAATTGTCTCTCTGTAAATATTTCTGGTCACCACCACACATGATTTACCCAATGGCTGTATGGGAGCTGCACCAGTAATTGTGCATGCAAATTACAAAGGTGCAGTCCCCAGTCCTGCTGTTCTAGCACAAAGTCCGTTTTCTGTGAATTGACTTGCTGCTTGTATCAGTTCCTGTTTCAGTGAACTCAACGTATGTGAGCTAACACAATAGTTCTTGATCCAGTCACTGTGTTTCAGGCCAGCCCAGTTTCTACTATAGTCCTGAAAATCAATAAAAAGATCAGAGTGACAGAGAGGGGTTTCCTATTATCCTCCACGTTTCATCTCTACCCTTGTGTATGCCCATCAGAAGATAAGTCTTGAGAATGACAGCACATTGAGGAGCCAGGACAACAAGTAGAACATTGGTGTGAGACAGGAGGAAGAGATGGAGAGCTGCATTTGTTTGCATTTGGGAGATCTGTGTAACTACACAGTAGCTAAAGCCTTTTGGAATTTTTTTTAAAAAAAATATGTATTTATAGTTTGTGAGATAACAAAACCACTCTGCAAATGTAATGACTTAGAAGCACAATTTTCCATGAATTCCTGAAGATGGCTCATACTAAAAGTAAGTGAGGGAATTTACAATGCATCTTATTTAGAAGAGAGAGAGTCATAATAACCTATAGCACATGCTTACTGGGGAAGGACATCCTTCTGTATTCATATGTTCAGTGAAATGTGCATTGAATCTCTGATTAGAGGAAGGGAGTTTTATAGTATTGCTGAAACTGCTACTTCCTCGACCCTGATGGGCTTGTGCTGAGCAGGACATAAGGAGAGAGCATGCCTTGCTCTGGGGGATCTCCTCAGGGGCATCTGGCCTACACAGCCATATTTCCTTCCCATTCTTCCCACAGGGGAGGGAAACAGCCCAATTTCTAGGGCTGGTATGGTTTTCTTCCATTCCAAGGGTGTGCTCAGAGTAGGGAATGTGAACATATCTCAGTGTTGTTTGTTGAGTTTTCCAAACTCTTTCCCTGTCCTGATTTCCTTCTCTTTCCTTCCTTCCTTCCTTCCTTCCTTCCTTCCTTCTTTTCCTTCCTTCTTTCTCTTTTCCTTCCTTGTGGGGGCTATTTATCTATTTGCATATTTATTTGTGTACTTTGCCTAGTTAAATGCATCTTTTCCCCAACTGACTAAGGAGTTCTTCTGCATAATACACTGTTACATTATGGGCACATTTTAATGTATTTGTATTTTTTAAAAAAAGTGGGCATTTTTTATTTATCAGTAAAATCTCGTCCTGTAAGACTTGGAAATGTGCAAATGCTCCAGGTGAGCTTTCTTTATAAGTCTCAGAAGGTGTAAAAATGCTACTTTTATTAAGACTGTTGACTCCCGCAAAACTTCCCTTGTCTCTCAAGTGGGGAGGCATAGCAAGTATTTGGATCCTGCATATTAACTGCCCCTTTTTCATTTTCTCTCTCTGTCTTTAAAAAAACAACAACTCATTTTCACCCTCTTCTGCTGTTCTCAGGAGGGGTGTACCTTTTCCTCTGCAGCAGTAGGGTAACAACTACCAGGCAGAACACCTTCCCACCTGTGGATGATGAACACCCCAGATTCTTTCTTTTTCACTTAAAGAGATTGATTTTTTTGGGGGGGGTAAAAAAATGTCTCCAGATCAGCACAAAATAGTGCGGTTCTGGTGGATAACTGCAGGGTTTCAGAGGCCAAGGGTAGGCAAAACGGGTCCCAGGTGCCACTTGTTACTCACAGGTGGAAATTTTCCCAACCCCTGACTCATTGATTGATTATTTTATTGATTGATTGATTGATTATTGTGATACCCCTCCTGTTCTAGGATGGGGGCTCCAGGTGGAGTTTCTCATCCACAGGTGGGGGAAGACTTTTGCTCTGAATAGCCTTCTTGGTATGATAGTGGTCATAAAGGTGCTAGTCCCTAGCTTAGTATTTTGTTGGCTAAAAGCCTGTCAATGGCTTCTGTTTGTAGGATTGTAATAGCTGTCTTGTACAACTGTGCCATCCAAGTGGTGGTCCATGGAGTGATGCTAGTTCAGCTGCCATCCTGCAGGTTTCCAGGAAAAAAGAGAATTTAGGCACAGCACAAAGATGGTAAATTTCCCTGAGCATTGGCTGGAAAATGCTCTGTTCTCCCATATCCAATAGTATAAACAAGCTGTTGTGGAAATCATGCAGATGAATTTGTTACAATTAACTACCTGTGATAGTAATACAGAGAGATGTACTCTTACAATTATCTTAGTGACAAGATAGATGGGTAGTTGCTCACATATTAACTACCTGTGGTAGCAATACAGTTTGGCAACATGGCTCCAAAGTTGACTAAGATTTAATTATTTTCATAGCATTGTTTGGGTGTTTTTGAGGTATATTGAGGGACCTAAGGAGACAGTACTGATCTCTTTCATTTATAGCTGTATGTTGAAGGTGGAGTGGATTGGGAATATCCTTGCTGCCATTAACTAAGGATGTTTCTGAATCTGTTCATAAATTGTAACACATTTAACCAGGCTGCAAGTCCTTTATATTTTCTTAATTATTGTAAAGTTAGTCAGCTCTCATTTCGGACCAGGGTTAAGGAATTTCATGTACTTGGTTTGGCATGCCAGTTCTGTTTGTGGGGCCATCAACCCCAAACCCAGCTTCAGGAAATGCAGCTCTTTATTGTGGCATTTCCCAGCTACTATTCTGTTGGAACCTACTACAAGACCTCCAGGTTCACACATTTGCCTTCTATTTAAGACTGAGTGGGCCGAATTATAGTTGCCAGGAATAAAACCATCAAGTGTCCGTGAGGATAATGGTCTCCAACTTTCCTGAATACATTTTTTTTAAAGAACAATACCCAAACCATCCTCTTTCTGTCCCTATGGCTTACTTTCTTCGTTCATTGCTCCAATTGAATATAATAAGGATTCATGACATGACACAGCCTGCATGCTGAAATGTTGGGTAAGAATAACTTTATTATCAGGAAAGCCTAAAGCACAGGAAGTCCTGTGTTTCCTTTCTAAAGAGCATCATATCCTCAGGAAATGGGAAAGAGCTACAGCATATGTTACTCAAGGGGGTGCATGTCATCCAGGAAAGTGTTAGGATAATTATTCTCCTCTTCCAATGCCACTTTCTAATTCCCTGTGTAACACCCTGCTCACAAAGGACTGCCACAACTGGTCCACTTGTCCCAACCACTATCCAGATAGCTCCTAATGCTCCTTGAACAGCATTACTCTACTTCCTATGTAGAAAAACAGGGAGACATTCGGCTCTGATCTGCAATGTCCTAAAATAGTGCCATATTCATGGGCACTACCATATTCAGCTGCAAGCCCTATTCTTCCTGTTTTATCATCTGTACCCTGCCTAGTTTTTGAGCTCACAGAGCCATCTGCTGGCTGATTTACATGGACAGTAAATATATTGTTCCCTACATCAGACTGCTTAGATTGTCTGTGTAGACTAGTGTGAGTGTGCTACAAGCATACTGAGGTTGACTGTACCACATGAACTGTCCCAGCTTTCCCCAGGGAGAATTGTAGTTTAGCTGGAGGTGTCTGAGATTCTTGTATCAGAAACTCCACAGCTTTCCTTGCATGCATGTTTCTCCTGTGTGAAAAAAACCCAACTAAGAAGACATAGACTAGAAGGCCACACTTACCAGACTGCAGATAAAGCAGGGAACAGGGGAACTTTTCTGTCTGTTATTTGACCTTGGCTTATAAGTAAATCTCCCAATTCCTGTCCTCCATTGGAAAGGACTTTAAGTAACAGTGGCTGGTGGCTTGCATGTCATTGGGGATGCTGAATCTGTTTTCCACTGTTTTAGTCTGAACCTTGAAGGCATCTAGCTTCTAACTTGTTTGAGAGAGAGAGTTCAGCATCTTGACTAGCTCCTTTTAAGTTCAGAATAAATTCCTTCAGAGCAGATTCACCAGCCCAGGACACATACAAAGGACAAGCCACCACTGCAATCCCTAAGGAGAACAATACTGCAACAGCAGCCAGCTCCCATCTCTCTCTATTTGGGGCACAAGGAGAAAGGAAAATCACAATGGCTTATTTGGAACAAAAGTGAACAGCACTGTGGACTGGGCTCTCTTTACCTTGATCTCCCTCACCTATAGGTCAAACTCTTCCAACTGTACTTTGCAGAGACAGTTTCAGTTCCTTTGGATAGCTTCTTTTTCAAGTTGATTCACCAACCCATTTATATGCAGCCACCACTCTTGTCAACTACTTATTAAACTGAACTTACAGTAACCTTTTTATTTTATTTATTTTATTTTTTTCTTGCTACACCATCTGCTAGAGAACTCCTGCAGGAGCATTCTGTGACAAGAATTATAGTAGCTATTTTTTTCATAATGTGGGCAGCTGACACTTTCAATTCCTGGAGCATTTTTATGAATGTGCTGGAAACTGTTTATAACCCTTTAGTCAGCACACACTGAAATCCCTCTGATCTGGCTTGCTGTACATCTTGAACGGGCTGCAGACCTCTTGGTGTTGGTCCTTTGGACTTGTCCTTCTTAATTTGGTATTTTTTCTCTTTTCTCCAGTTCCCGGGAAAGGAATTCCCCTACAAAAAAGGGGTACTGGAGTCTGCTGTATGTGTGGTTTTTACAATCTTTACACTGTACTAGGAGTATGGGGAAGCAGGATTTCCTAAAAGGTCTAACAATTTAATATCTTCCCATTGACCTTAGTATCCTTTACACTTCTACGTGATGCTGTCTCTCCATACCACATAAACATATCTTTACAATATAGAAAATAGAGGCTGTTGATCACTAAACACTGGGGTGGCCTGTATGTCTTAGATAATACCAGTGGCTACATCTCAACCTTCTCTTTAACACTGCGAAAATGCCAGGGCCTTCTCATAGGGTTAGTCATATACACCTGTTGCTGAGAGGGGCCTCCCAGACAGCTTGCAGAAGTTGAGGCTCATGCATTGAATTTTGGACAATGCCCACCTTCTTCTCCCTCCTCCTGCTCCTGCTCCTCCTCCTCCTCTCTTTCTCTCGCTTTCTTTCATTTATCAAGTTTTTATTTCCTGTTTGTTAGCCTAGAAGTTTTTCTTTGCCATCAGAGTCTAAGAGAGGGGTGGGGAGTCTCTGTTTCTCCTTGTTGAACTCTGATCTTTCCTGTCCATTGGTTGCAGCTGGGGCTGATTTGGGAGACATTGGGAGTTGCAAGAACTTCTGGAGAGCAACAGGTTCCTTGCCCTTGTCCTACAGTGACAACATCTGTTTCTCTTGACAATAATTCATACATCCTTTAAAATCTAATAATTATAGTTTGGGCTAACAAGTTTGGTCAGGATATTTAATACATGCTTGCAGTAATTGGGAGAAGCAATTTATAGCTACAATTGAGTAGAGGGAAATATGTTAAAACCACTTAGTTTCTTGAGGCATCCAGAGAGGTAAAATAAAGTTTATGTGCAGCTACGGTTTGCACTTTGGGTCAGATTCTATGACCATGGCTATGACTATGGCACAAAAGCGAAGACAGGGAGGTGCTCAGAATCCTGCTTTAGAATGTCCTCCTCCCTGCCATGGAAATAGAAAAAATTGAATACACTAACATTTTTAAATGGTCATATCACTACCTTATTTGCTGTCTTGTGCATAAGATACTTTAAGCAAGGGGGTTCTCAGATGCATGAATTCCTTATTAGAATGACTTGAATGGGAGAGAAACTATCAACAATTAAGCACTACTGGGGTTTTTCCTGATGAGGACTTATTTGACATTTTATTTCCTTATGCAGAAGTGAAGATGGAGGGAAATCCAGAAGCAGCTGCCAACTGAATGGACACTGGAAGGCAACAGTGGTCCATCTCAAAGCACTTTATTGTAGTTTGCAGTGTGTGCCACTTCTTTCTTTTGGGAAAGGATTTGAAAGAGAGAGCTGGCATCAGACTAGGAATCCGTGAGAGAAATTCTATTTGGCTTGCATTTTTAATGCAAACCAGCCTAATTCACACCCTGAACTAAATACAGAAAACTGAAAATACAATTATCTTTCAGAGTTTTTCCTTTTCTTTTATCCCAATTTTGCAGTCAGGTCTTTGCTCAGGAATTGCACAGACAAAGGAAAAAAAATTATAGGAAATATTTGTATTGAGAAAAGCATGCATCATGCAAATGTGTATCATTTTTTTTCTTTGCTTAGGCATTTGACTGAAATATTCACAAGCCAGTGTGTGGAAATTGAGACAGAGTGAAACTAGCTTCAAAAAAATCAGAAAATCAAATTTTGATTTGAAAACAGATTCTTGTCTGTATCAGCATATGCATGTTCAGAAAGGGAATTCTCTGCAAAGTATGAAGCAAGACAGAATGAGTGGAATGTTTCATTAGCACTTTGGATGGCTGGTGGTCTTTGAGGTGGAGTGCAGAAGATCACTGGTAGGGAGGCAGTGAGAGAAAGAGGAGAGAAAAGACTCTCCAAAACCAGAAAGCAACATTTATTAGATGTGCGACAATGAAGAAGGACAAGAACTCTTTCGGGATTACTGTTACTTCTGCTTTATGGATGGATCTTGTCATTCTTCTGAAGGGTTTGATAGCAATCAGAGAACTGTAGGGTTGGAAAGCATCAGGGGGCTTCTTTCTGCTCCAAGCTGCTGCCAGTGCAGGTGGCTATTCAACCTCTGTTCAAAGATCATTAATGAAGGAAAAAGCCAGCAGTTTTCAAGGTTGTCTTCATTGGTTTTGAACAGCTCTTACCATAAAGAAATTCTTTTAATGTTTATATTCTCTTTTCTTTAGGGATGGGATGAATTGATAATTTTCTGATCTGGAAGAACTTTGCAATCCACAAATTTCACAAATCTTGAATCTTTTTGATTCTTTTTAAAAAAGGATCTTTAAAAAAACTTTTTTAAAAAAATTAACTTTTTAAACCTTTTTTTAAAATAAAACTTATTTTTTGGTTGATGGATTTCTGAAATATTTGGTTCACTGATTTTATATAGATTTTCAATTTGCGAATTTCTACCTTGTGAACGTATTCGAAGTATTTGGTTGGCTCATCGCTACTTTTCTTATACTGTTAATCCATCAGTCTGGTGTCCACCTTCTGTGTGGCATCCCTTTAGAGCAGTGGTTCTTACCTGTGGGGTCCCCAGATGTTTGTGGACTTCAGCTCCCAGAAGCCCCAGCCATGGTTGCTCAATGCTCAGGGCTTCGGGAGCCTAAGTCCAAAAACTTCTGGGGACCCACAGGTTGAGAACCACTGCTTTAGAGGTTTGAGGATGGATTAGTCTCAACACCTTTGATTTGGCTCACCATAATCTCATTCTCTTTTATCTTTATTGGGATGATTTCCAGCTCCTTACCCACTGTGGTACTGTTCCAGTCTACCATATACGTGCACCTTTTCCCTTTTCTTCTGTGATGCTGAGTGTCAGATCTATTCCAGGACTTCAGGTTTATACAAGCTTCTTTTTCATATTTTTTTCCTCCAATGCTAAAAGGTCCTGTGGAAAGCTGTGGATTGTTTCAAAGATAAAAACAAGACAGGGATAGGCAAACCTCTAAAACATATTACAGCAAGGCTGAGGGATACTCATTTGAATGATGAGAGAGAATTAAATAAGTTTTGGCAGAGAAGTTTAGATGGAGGTGAGAACAGGCCCGAGGTGCCAATTAATGCAAATTGACTAGTGAAAGGTGCCGAAGCACATGCCATCAGCAAGATGTCTCTTTTTCTCCCTTTTCTGTTCCCACGGTTGCTCCACGTGCAAAAATGATTTTGAGACATGATTTTATATTTATACCAATAATTTCTATCGACATGGTCCCATATTGGTTTCTGTGCACATCCTGTTTTCTTCTGTGTGCACATCCTGTTCTTCCATCAGGTTGCTGTCTCAAACCATGGGACAAATCCTTAAATCTTAAAACACTGGGTGCGGATACTCAGGCCCTTTACAGGGAGCCTCCCATCAGCATGGAGATGGGAGAAGGACAGGACTGTGACAACACTTCTCACTACATCGTCATTGGTCCTTATCCTTCCCCTGTCCCCAGGCAGTGCTGTGATAGTGGTTAAACCATCATAGGTTTTTCCTGTCAGTGACCCATGGTGCCACCATCCTGCACTGACCTGTCCCTGCTGGCAGCCCCAGAAGTGTGACGGCTGTGCTTTCTTCCCCAGTGCAGCCTGGGAAGGTACCCGGCTGCACTGAGGAAGGAAGAGGCACGGCTATCACACTTCCTTTGGAGGGAACCAGCCAGTGCGGGAGAGGAACGGTCCCATCACACTCCCTGCCCGGCAGAGCAGCTGCCGGAATCCCAACCAGCAGATCTAGAGAAGGTAAGCTGCAGAAGGGGCCCTCAGCCCATCTAGATTACACCTGGGCCCCTTCTGCAGCACCCTTCAATCCCACAATGAGGACGGAGAAGCACAGGCACTGCACCGACACTTTCCTGCATTACGTTGTTGCAGTCCTGCCCTTCTCCCATCCCCAGGCAGTGTGCAATCATGATTTAAACCATCAACAAAATGTCCCCATCAATTGACTCGCAATCACTCTACCATCCGGGCTACGGCGGGAAGCCACAGGCAATGGGCGACCTCCCGCGCAGGCTGGGTACTTGCTGTGTTGAAGGAAAAGGGATGGCCACCACACTTCCTTCCATAGGGACCAGCTGCTGTGGAGGAAGTGCTCCTGTCACTGTCCTCTCAGCAGAGCCACTGCCAGGCTTCCTGGGGACAACTTGGGGAAATAGAAGGTGCACAAAGTCCATCCAAATCAGGAGGGTCAAGCTTTCATGAGTCAACTTATTCAAGTCCATTTAAGTTCCAGTACTTTCTGCTCAAGGATGACTCAGAAGTCTGATTCAACCTTATATTTATTTATATGTTGTACTACAAGTTCCTCTGTGGTTGTTCCCATTCTTGAACAGTAAAATAATAAGTGGAAACTTTTTCCTCCTCAGAGCTTTTGTACAAAAGGCACAGCATATGGTTAGACACAGGGGAAGGAGACTTTATAGAATAGCTTTTTTCTGTGTGAATTTTATTCTGATACTGCAAATAACTGATAATTAATTCCTACAGGACCCTTCCCAGAAGTCCAGCTAGGGCAGCTCCTCTTGGTGCCTTGTGTAAGATGTTTACTTGGGATTCTTCATCTCAACTAGCTCCCTCCTGCAGAACTCTGATGTGTTTCCTTTTGTTTGTGGATTTTTCTTTCTTTTTCACATGCTGGAATACTCGCTGGACTTGCAGAATGTCAGTTCTCAGCTGTTTGAACTGTCAGGCACTTCAGTAGCCATTACTCAGTTCCAGGAGCTTGAATCCCTTTCCTTCCTTCACATTCATACAGCCCATTATTTGACTCTGTGTATCAGTAGATAAGTGGGACACTTCTAATTCCTTCTTTAAATCCATCTCAAACTGGCTCCTCCACCAGGCTCTTGTATGTTCTCCCTCTGTGTAGAGTGTACAGGTACTGTGCGACATTTCAATCCATCTCAGCCTTCTGCCCACAAGGAAGGCAAATGCATTAGAAACATAATAGCAAATCTTCCTCTGTCTGTTTTGATTAACGATTTGTTCCTTTTTGGGCAGAAGGCTGAGATGGATTGAAATGTTCATTAAAAGAGCACACTGCTGTTACACTCTACACAGAGGGAGAACAATTACAAGAGCCTGGTCAAGAGATGCAGAGGAGCCAGTTAAATAGGATTTAAAGAAGGATGCAAAGTGTCCCACTTATTCTTCTGATTCCACAGAGTCAGAAATAATGAGCTAGTA
>CAOKZL010005438.1:0-11187 GCA_948472985.1 Iguana delicatissima | reverse complement strand
TCAGCAGTCAAACTGCACACACTATGTTAGCTGTGTTTTATTCCATAACAGTCAACCAAATTATCTCGAAATCTGACCCCGCCCCAGCATAAGTTCGGTGTTTACGTTCTCTTTGTCCAGATCCTAAAGATCTATTTCACTCATCCTTCATGTGGGAGGCAAACCGAGGGATCCATGCTGATACCCAAGCCTTGGACTAGAATCTAGTCAAACAGGGAGAATGATACACTGCAACTTTACATATCAGTAATGTCTTGGCAAGAGGTACAAAAGGATGTACAAATGTTGTAGTCACTCTCGTGTTTTTGGTTTTTATTTTATTTTCGAAGTTTGAAATCATCATCTGTTGAGGCACCCAGATTTCCATGAGCATTCCAATTTAGTTCTCCTCTTGGCTGTCCTTCTTAATTTTTAAAATAGTTTTAACTCAAAAGGAAAGATTAGAATACACAGACAAATCAATATTTATCAGATAAAATATGTTTATAAATATGTGTGCCTTAAGAGAAAATAACCTCAGAAATTTACTTTTTGTGGAGGAAAATACATCAACATTTACTAATATCAAAAATACATAATTAAGCATCACTTTGCTTTGGATTTGATCAGCTTCCCATCTGGAGAAGATTTCCAAATATGAATTCAAAAAACTAGTCTAATTATTCTCAAATCAAGGTAGTAATTGTACCCATCTCAATTCCCTCTGTAGTAACGTTCATTTCTCCCTATTTGTTTAATTTGCTTTGCTTGCTCTTGTTGCCATATTTCATTGTTACTCTTTGAGCCAAAACTCCAGTGTGCACAACTGAAAACACAAAAAAAGATTGAAATGGAAGTTATTGTATCATCCAAAGATGTATTTTATTAAGTTTCTACAATGGTACAAATTTCTGCACACATCAGCTTAAAATGAACATTTTATATATAATATGTTAGGTTTAACTATTTTACATTTTGCTAATTTAAAATACAAAATAAGCAATATTTTTACACATTTCCTCTGAGTTCCAAGAAATAAAGTTTACATTCAAAAAATGCTGTACTGTTCCATTGAACGTACAGGAAAATGTATATACTGTGAAAACTATAAATATATTTGTTCCTTCCAGTGGAAAATCTTTAAGGTAAGTTTGAAAATATATGCAATTGCCCTACAGCATGGATTTTAAGAAAGGTGTAAAAATATTAAAATATTCAGAATACAAATGTAATGTAATTTTCCTGTACTGCCAGCACACACAAACACACACAGAGCATATGTAAGCTCCTGAAACAGAAAACGGAGTGGAACAAACTGCAGTAGTGGAAACATGAGAAACAGAGAGAAATTGATACTGACAATGTTGTCTTTCTTAAAGTCTAACTTTGTGCAATAAAATAGTAAAACAGATACAACTAGAAACAAACAGTACATCCTGCTAAAATTCAGATCTGGAAAGAAAAAAAAATTCTCGATCCAGTCATCTTGTAAGTTTTTCTTTGATCATTTTTTTTTCTACTGAAAAGGCAGAGGAAAGTGGCACTGAGGGCGCTAGATTTTATATTTTCCTGCCACTCATATAAATGTCCTGTACTTTATCTATATTAGATTTGTTTTTGCAATTAAATAAGCTTTCTAATATCTCTGTATATACATGATCTTTGAAGGCAAGAAACACAAGCTTGAAAAGAGAATATTCAACAGGTAGTCCTCCTGGAAACATCCTCAACTTTGAGCAAGGAATAAACAGTGACAATTCCCTTGATCAGCAAAGTGGATTAATTATCTTCTATCACTACTTGGTTTATGATGCTTATAAAAAGGACTCATCACAACGAGAATGTGCAGAACTTTGTGTCATAAATTGCCTATCATCTCTTTGAGATGGGGGATCCCTCTAAAATGTAGTATGTCTTGTTTTCTATGTTGTTTTGGGTTGCCAAATTGTGTTCTTTTTCAGAAAAAGATTCACAGACATGCCACTGTTTCAATGGCTATCGTGAAAAGTAATTTCATTTGGGATTCCAAACGTGGTTTTCAATACTACCAATGACAGTACTCCTAAGTTTCAGCTTCATGTTATAGCTCCTGCCCACAGGATTAACAAAGTATGGCATGTGCATCAATCGTTCATTTGCAACTTGAGTGGCCAGGTCCAGATCTGGTGCTCCTGGAGTACTTTATAATAAGCTACCCGTTTTCAAACAAAAGGTATTTATTTTACAAAAATATATTTGACAGTCATTTGATTTGGGTAATATTTACCCTCATCTTCAAACAACTGATCTAGTTGGAGATAGCTAGAGATTCTGGACAGCACACTTTTCTCCATCCCAATAGTGAATGGACAGACACATGGGTGATTTCCTGGTTGATTTTTTGATTTTACAGATACTTTTTAACAAAAAGTATTGAGCAGAAGTAACTTCTGCTCATTCCCTGTTTTAACAAAGGCATCTTCAAAGGTTGGACAGACCCAAGTCCGAATAAAATATGCTAAACAACACGGTACATTAAAGATTTGCATTTGGGAATGACAGTGCATGATGTATTCCTACTCTGCATGAGTCATTTGGGTTGTGTAACCAGGGAAGAAGGTTGCATCATACACTGGGATCAGCAAACTTTGGCCTACAATTGTATTAGAAATGTATGTATATAAGGGGGCTCCAGTATGCTGCTCCTTGATGTCTGAAGGAGCAGCTGAAGGCTATGTTTGGATGCATATCTTCGGATGCTGTGGAATGCTGATACTGTGTCTTGGAGGACCATATATATGTATGTATTGGGGACCCTAATTCAGCCTCCTGTTTGGAAATACATAAGCATCTCCATAGGATATTTTTCCTGGCTTCAGGGCTTTGCTGTTAATGTTAAATACTCTGCCGGACGCTTCTAAGCTGTGTGAGTAAAACTCTGCTATATCTGTGAATTTTAAACACTTGACTCTGGTAGCTGTTTTTATAGCTGCAATGCTGGAGGAAGCTACAATTTGAGGTTTTTCTTGTGTAGCCACCATCACCCACCATCCCTCTGTACTGTGGGCCTAAATTATTCCAGGGGAATTCCAAGATAGTGGAAATGCCCACACTGCCCCAACAATGGATTCCATATTTTTGTATCTAAGCCTACTCCTATTGGGGAAAATAAAAAAAAATCACCCTTATGGGGGAAGGCTCTCAAGCATGGTGGAAATGTCCTCCATAGACCATAGAGGATTTTTTTTTGGCATTTTGGAGCAAACAAACCTCTGCTCTTATCTGTATGTCACTCTTACCTATTTCGTTCTCTCCTGCAGGAGCAGCTGGCAATGGTGATTACTGGAAGCATTGTGCTGGATTTACACTCTGTACACATAATTAGACTTACACACTGTTAAAAGGATTTAGTTTCTATGTTGTTATTTGGAGATAGTTTTTTCTCTCATGTATATTTTTTAAAAAATTTAAATCCCTGTGTCTTGATCTTCTCCCTTTCAGAAAGTGTCAGTTTTAGACAAGATATTTCATCTCACTAAAGGCAAGATTTCCAAATCTTTGTGAAAAGTTGTTTTGATTTGGACAGCCCCATCTTCTAGCCTGCTATTTAATTCTATTCACTAAACTTGTTTACTAAGATATGTTGTATATTTTCAATTATGGGTAGGAATGCATCAGACAAATCTATCTGAAAATCTGAGTTTTGGGTACTTTTCTAGAAAAGGTAATTTTGAAATACCCATTCAGTAAACTGGCTTCAGTCCTGTGAACAATTCCTCTGTTTGGAATGTATTCCAACGAATTCACTGAGACTTATTTCTTTGGAAACTGTTTGGCATGATCAGTCTAGAAGATCAGGCTATGAGTTAGAAAGCAATCTACCAGTGAAATTGGGCTATCAACTTCTGGACTGCAGTTTTATTGGGATGAAGGCAAGAAACACTCTTGTTTGGAAACTAACACTATCAGTAGGCTATGGAACTGTATTGTCAAAAGCCAATTTTCTCCTATTGTGGTCTGGTATTGGGGCCATATGCAGTAGGATAATGCTTTGTAGATTTCACATAATCTCAGCAGCTACTTCATCATGAATTAAACACATAGGCATGTTTTACTCTTAATACTTTGAAAGGGAATGAGAAATGGTTAGACCATCACCTCAGTGACTTGAACTCAGCTGACCACAGTGTTTACCTGTGTCAGCAGGGAGGAGCTGCACTCATCTGCTTAGGACATGACCTGCTGATCTCCAAGTTCAGTCTGATTCACTGACCAAGAATCCTTGACTCACTTAGAGTTGTACACTGACTTGTGTACAGAAATGCATGCTTTCTGTAAACATGTGCTGACTGGTTTGGTTCCTTGCTAAACCATTCAGTCATTCCCAAAATGGTAATGTGAAGATGCAGCAGAATTCACAGCCCCCAACCCATTGCATTTTTGAATACTGATTGCTCTGGAAAAAACTTATTTAATTTTCACATAGCATAAAATATTTCATCCTATGTAGCAGAATATCAGGTTTATACATTATCTATATTTTTCACATTTCAGAAATACTATGTGAAACTTTCGTGAAGATGATTGCATTGTTTACTCACAATACAATGTTCAGGAACAAAATAGAAAAAATGTTTCTGTTTTTGCACTAAAACTTATTTGTGCACAAAAAAATGCAAGGAAGATTTCATAATCTCAAAACTGCTGGTTTCAACTTTCATATAGAGATGAAAATATTTTTACAATTTATAAATTTTCTCCTTTGAGATGTTCTCAATCTGTTTTTCTTAAGGATGGAAAACTTGCACTCATTTTTTCCATTCCTACTGCCAGGCAAAGCCCGCATAAGAGGTCACTGAATGCTTGGGAGAGGAAACAGGATCTTCCCTAGCTTACATGCCAGCCAAGGTTCTCAGTATTCAGGGCCTGACCTCTCTTCTCCACTGTCACCCAGGCCAGGGAGGAGTCTAAGGTAAGAAGCATCGATCTGGAAATAATTTATGTAAGTTTTCATGTTGTATTTGTTCATTTTACTGTACATGGCTTCCACATCTGCTTTACTTTTATATATTCCCTTCCTCTCCTCCCTCCATCTCATTAGTTTGTATTTTTATTTCAATGATGCTCTACATCTAATTGTGGTCTGCTGCTTAATGCATCATGCTCAGCTGAGCCCACCCAAAACCCATCAAGATAGGCCGTGAAAACTGAGGGCTTTGCTGTCCTGTTGACCTGGAAACCATAATTAGCCCCTGCGTTTCCTGTACAGGAGCAATTGGCTGGGTGCCACAGCTGTCATATACAAGCTACCGCTCTTATGGAGACTGTAAAGAGTGATGATGCCAGAGGACCAAATTATGTATGCTGGCAATCAGGGAGGCAATTTGTCAGTCTGCGTAGCCTCAGGTCATATGGAGGCTCCCCAAATCTGTTTTGCTGGTAATCTGCAAAGTGTAGGAACCTGTTTCACTTGCAGCAAGAACAAGGTCTGTGATCTCTGTCTTTAATGGACAGCATGGAGAAAAGGCTGGAAATGCATTTGGCAGGGTATAACTTGGGTAGCATATTGCAGTAGCATTATTTAAATTACGGGCTCAGAGGGAGAAATGTCAAGAAGCATGTAATTCAGTCAAATTATACATATTGTCAGCAGCAGAACTGGAGATTATAATGATCTTGAAATCCTACTGCTACCTGGCAGACTGTTGTAACTCATCCCCCAGCTGATGGTATGAAGCCATCTGTGCATTATAACTGTCCACTAAATAAGTAAAGGCACTTTAATTTTGTATAAAGATCGTGGACATCTACATGGCAAAGTGAAACACTTTTAGCTTCTATTGATTTTCCAATGCTTACAACTTAAAAAAACACAACTTTTCTCCATCAACTCCTTTGGCTCACTCCTATAGTCCTTCTCCCAACTCAAATGACTGTTAAAAAGTCTGTGCAACATTGTCCATTAACTGCATAACTTCATTTTCCTCTCTTGCCTCCTCATCCTCCTCTCATCACATAATTGAGCTTATTCAGGATGGTGATATTACTCCAAAGCATAAATGCATACATATAACACACTTTACTCATGTATCATTGAGATGGAGAACAATGCTTAATGCTGGCTGGATCAGCATTTCCTCCTATTTTTGTGATCTTCCAAACTAGTTTGCTCTTTTAAAAATCTTATTTTCCTACACTTATCTCACTACAGCTTCTCCTTTCTTGTTATGATTTATCAGTCCCTGATCTAGCTCCATCAGGGCACCACCCCCACTTTTGCAGGGAAACTCTCAAGACCTTCTCAGACCCATCAGATTTTGTCTTCCCCAATCTCGTGACTATGATATAACTCCTCCATGTTCATTCTGTAATGTTTTGCTGGGGTTTTAAAAGGATGGAAAGTTAAACTATGGTTTAAAGATTTGGACCTTAAGGCTGGGTCATAAGTTTTCGTTGCCACCACCTGAGGGCTTCGGGAATGAGGATACAACATCACAAACCCTGGCCAGAATTAGACATTGGTTCACAAAGAATTTGAAAGGTAGATCTATTTAGAGGCTACATGATATCATGTCATACTGTTTGCTTCATTTTGAAAATATCTGTTAGGCTGGCACAAAACCACCTGTAAGGTAGGGATGTATAGGCACCTGTGTGCACTAGTTAAATGCTGGTACTGCAGCCTCAACGTTGTGTTCAAATTCCGGCAAGGCTCCAGGTTGACTGTAGCCTCCACCTTCCACAGATCAGTAAAATGAGAGCCAGCTTGTTGGGGACCTAGCTGAACACATTATAAACCACTTAGGGAGTGCTTTGCACTAATACGGGGTACAGAAATGTAAATGTGATTGCTATGTGGCCTCCACTAAAATGGCACTGCTTGTTTGTTATCTCTGTATTAATGATTGGCACAAGAGAAAGGGTATTTAAAGTCCAGAAGCTTGTGCATGGCAGGGCAAATGCAGTTTTCAGCTTTGGAGCTTGTTGCATGTGGGAAGAGGTAGAAAAGCATAAGTAGGTGCGGATAGCCAGCTACTGAATAGTAAATATGCATAGAGCTGTTCTTTGGTAATGTTGGTAGAGGGAATGCTAAAATTGTTAAAAATAATTACATGTTTATCATTTTAAGTCTGGCCCTCTGCCCGGCCCTACCTCTTTTGGCAGTGAACTTCCTTATATTTGATCTCTGGGGTTGGTTTCTCCATCCCACTCTAAGTCTAGGAATAATAATGCCCTTCACTATTAGGGTCAGAGGCAACAGCTCCCCCAAAATAGAAAATCTCAAATATAAAAAAAAATACTGTATGCGTGTCTGCTGGCAAGGGGCTGAGGCATGGTGCGAGAAATGGGCACCTGGTCAAATCCAGGCTCAGGAAAGAGAAGGAAAGGAAGGGTCTCAGAGCAATGTGGCCCTAGGACTCCCTCTCAACCATCACTTTCCTTGGCTGTGGGGGCATCAAGAGAGGGTTTGTGATGCTGAGAAATAGGCCTGCTAACTGTGCTTAGCTGACCACAGTGGCTGTGGGGCAGGAAGACCAGAGGTAGCTTTTAAAAGGGCCGCGCGGCCTCATTGGACCTGCCAAACAGGAAGGTTCTCACAGGAAAGTAGACCTGAGATGGAGGCAGGCTTTGGAACAAGCCCAGATAATTAAATCTGTTAAAGTGCAACAGCAAATAGGTGGAGGGCTGAGCAAAGTACTGCTATATTCTCTATATTGTAGGTGGGGATTGAGAATCAGAAAATAGCACAGTTGCTGTATTCTACTGTATGTACAAGAACCTTCTCCAAATCTCTGTTCAGACCAACAGGACTGTCCCAGTCGTGTCTGGCCATGATGGGCCAGTGGCTTTCCTGGGGAGCGGGAGCATGATGGACACCTGCTGCCTGTGGGAACCAGGAAGTGCGTGCATACCTCTTCCTGCTCTGGCCAGGAGAGGCACTGTCCTAGGCTGTGCTTGCATAGGAAGCACAGGCATTGCACTTCCAGGATCTCCTCAGTGAAGGTAAGTGTGGATGTGTGGTGGAAGGTAGTGATTTGCTATTTTTTGTTTGGGGAAAACCTGTTGTCTTTGGACCTGGGAGAAATGAACATCATGAGAACCATCATCCAGGTCCCTTTCCAGTGTGTAACTTTGACATCCGGGAAAAGGGCCTATTCAGCTAGTCTCCCTAACAAATTTTAGGTAGCCTTAGATAGGCAAGTCATTTTTCCCTCAGTGTCAACCTCCCTTTGCAGATAGGAAATGTTCTGTTCGTTCCCAGTCTCCATAATATCTAACATAAGTACTTCATTCTGTGCATTTCCATAGTTTTCTGTTACCTCACGTTTAATTTTGAATATTCATTGTAGAAATATTGGGAACCATCATAAGTCTCACTGTTACCCAGGAATCTGGTCTGGCTTTGGTGAACTAAAAGATATCATTTTGATACATAATTTGGCCCTTTTCCTGCCACCGGCTATGTTTGTAGGCTCCACCAACAAACATGAGCTAGCATTGGTTATACTTGTCTCTCAAAGACCCAGAAAGGATTTTCTTTGGGGAAGCCACCAACACAAAAAACCTTATTACAAAGACAAAAGGCCTTTTGCTTTAAAGGCAAGCCAGGGGATTATTGCTATTTTCGGCTCATAATTCAATCATGTAAATTCTAACCTTTTGGAGTCTTTGTCTCCAGCCCAACTCATTGTTCTTACCACAAAACTGCAGGACTGTAGCTTCGTTCTTTCCCTATAAGACGGCCCCGTTTGTAGCTCGGAACTCTCGCGCACCTTGCTGACTGAAATCACTTGCAGCCTCCCTTTGGATCCTCCTTGCCTTGCCGCCCAGGACACTCCCCTCGGTCTCCACACCGGGTTTCTCCTTATTCTCCAATTGGCTGACTTCGGGACAGTGGCGGAGCCCATTTCCCCCAAATTCCTTCTTTCCTTTCTAGTTAGAAGTGCTCTTGTGTTTTATTATTTTTGCTTAATAAATATTGTTAATATTTTGAACTGCTCTCACTCCTCATCTTGACTCCCAACCAGTACAACACCACCCACCACCGCTGCGTTGCCCTGCCTCTCGTTAGCCAAGAGAAGGCCTCCAGCCAATTTCCCTAAGCTGCTTTTGTTAAGTTATGTTACCCTGTAAATCTGGGAGTCCCGAGAGGGGCACCCAAACACCGAAACAAAACAAGCAAGATGGGGAAATTAGCTGGAGCACTCTCTTGGCTAACGAGAGGCAGGGCAACGCAGCGGAATCTTTTACCTGATGCAGACCTGGTTCAAGTCAGTGAGGAGTCAAGCAGTTCCAAAATACTAACAATATTTATTAAGCAAAAATAATAAAACACAAGCACTTCTAACTAGAAAGGAAAGAAAGAGAATTTGGGGAATGGGAATACGCCACCTGTCCGAAAGTCCTGGAGACACCAATTGGAGAGAAGTAGGCAAACCCGGTGTGGAGACCGAGGGGAATCTGCTGGACCAGCGGCAGCAAGGCAAGGAAGAAGATCCAAAGGGAGCTTCAAGTGATTTCAGCAAGTGATTTTCAGCAAGGTCCAACGAGAGTTCCAAAGAGCTCTCAGAACGGGGCATCTTTTATAGGGAAAGAACGACTACAGGCTAGTCTGGTTTCTGGTGAGAACAATGAGTTTTGGGCTGGAGACAAACACTGAAAAGGTTAGAATTTACATGATTGAATTATTAGCTGAATTGACAATGGTATAGCTGGTATGTAGATGCGGCTAGCTTGGCCATTAAGTGCCTGGCTTGCCAGGGTGTTTTCTCAAACAGAGAGTCCTTTTGTCTTTGTAATAAGGTGTTTGTGTTGAGGTGGTCTGAAGCGGAACTGGCTATATCTGTAATTTGAATGCAGAGCACAAGCATCACCCATGCCTAGCGTCATGCTTGTTCGGTGGAGCCTCACAAACACTTAGCCGGTGGCAGGAAAAGGGCCAAATTATGATATCAAAATGATATCTTTTAGTTCACCAAAGCCAGACCAGATTTCCGTGAACAGTGAGACTTATGATGGTTCCCAACATTCTACAATGAATATTCAAAATTAAACGGGTGAGGTAACAAAAAAACTATGGAGATGACACAGAATGAAGTAACTTATGTTAGATATTATGGAGACTGAGGAACTGATACAGAACATTTCCTCATACTGCAGAAGGGAGGTTGACACTGAGGAATAATGACTTGCCTATCTAAGGCTACCTGGAAAATTTGTTGAGGTGAGACTGAGGCTAAGAAATAGGCCCTTTCTGCAGGATGTCATCGTTACACACTGGAACGGGGAAAGGTGGGACCTGGATGATGGTTCTGCATGATGTTGTCCGGGTCCCATCCTTCCCCCATCCCCAGGGGGCCCAATCAAGCCACAAATCATTGACAGGTTTTCCTCATCAATGATCAGCAATTTCACTACCCTCCCACCACACATCCACACTTACCTTCACTGAGGAGATCCTGGAAGTGCAATGCCTGTGCTTCCATCCCAGCGCAGCCTAGGACAGTGCCTCTCCACACTGCAGCAGGAAGAGGTATGCACGCACTTCCTGGTTCCCACAGGCAGCAGGTGCTCCATCATGCTCCGCTCCCCGGAAAGCCACTGCCACCATCATCACCAGACACGACTGGGACATAGATAGGCTGTGTACATGCCCTTAGTCTGAACAGAGATTTGGAGAAGGTTCTTCTAGCTTATACAGGTGGATTTAGGCAAGCTGCTATTTTCTGATTCTCAATCCCCACCTACAATATGAAAAATATAGCAGTACTTTCAGCCCTCCACATATTTGTGTTGCACTTTAACAGATTTGATTATTTGGGCTTTCTCCAAAGCCTGCCCCCCCCATCTCAGGTACTTCTTTCCTGTGAGAACCTTCCTGTTTGGCAGCTCCAATCGGGCCACACAGCCCTTTAAAAGCTACCTCTGGTCTTCCTCCCCCACCAGCCGCTGCCTGGTCAGCTAAGCACAGTTCACAGCCTGATTTCTCAGCATCACAAACCCTCTCTTGATGCCCCCCACACACCCAAGGAAAGTGATGGCTGAGAGAGAGGAACAAAGGGGCCCCCATGCTGACCCACTTCCTTTCCCTCTCTTTTCCTACTGGTTTGGACTCCAGGTGCCCATTCTTGCACCATGCCTCAGCCCCCTTCCCACAGACACACATACATATTTTTATATTTGGGATTTTTCTATTTTTGCAGGGGCCCTGTGCCTCTAACCCTAGTG
>CAOKZL010005437.1:0-11264 GCA_948472985.1 Iguana delicatissima | reverse complement strand
AGTGTCTCCTAAAACATTTCTAAGATGTGGTTTCAATTAGCTTTACTGTGGTTGCTATTAGGTTTGGGACAATAACTAAACCAAGCTTCGGAATAATTGGGTGTTTTTTTTTAAAGCATGAGGATAATTTGCACAGGAGGACTTTTTCCCCCATAGAGGATGGCCTGCAACCTAGATGGGTTCAGGATGTATAAAAAGGGAGAGGGACGGAAAAGGATTTGCCACAGCATAACTCTCATTGTAATTTATGTTCTGTTGCAAAGTGTTTTCTTTTCCTTTTTTTTTAACAGCGGTTAACTGATACTTCCTGTGTTTTCCAAAATGTCCTTTTAAAAAGTCTTGGTTGGAGTCTGTTGGTTCCCTACATTTGTGTAAAGTTTCCTTCCACACGTGGTTGCCATTTTGTGGCTCTTTTGCCAGCCTAGTGTTAGCAGAGTTCCACAGTGGCCATTTTCAGAGGCCTCAGTCCTGCTGATAGTCCCAACCTGAGGACACAGATTTGTACCACTGCAATTCCCTCCATATCCAGATAGCGTTTTAGGCAAGGATCCTTGAGGTGGTCTTGCCAATTCCGTCCTCTGAATAGGGTGCACAGCAACTGGGGTCTCCCATCCAGGTACTAATTGCCGCTGACCTCGCCTGCTTTCGAAGTCAGATGGGATCTGTTTTCTTGACTTTCCAAGGAATCCAAATCTCGGTCGGTTGGTTGAAGATAACTCATTTCTGGATGAACTTGGTGTCTCTTCAGAGACCCAAAAGCTGGAAGAGATCCCCCTCAAGGGCTGTCCAGTTGACCCACCTTCCCACCAGGAAGACACCATCAAAGCTCCTGGTAGATGGCTTTGGATTTTTGCTCCTCCAAGAAGGAGGAGACTCCACCACGGTACCGTCAGATTCCGCTGTCAAACTGCTTTTATCACCAGGAAGTTCTTCCTATGTTTAGGTGGAATCTCTTTTCCTGAAGTTTGAAGCCATTGCTCTGTCTCAGTTTCTGCAGTAGCAGAAAACAGGCTACCTCCATAAGACATCCCTTCAAATATTTAAACTTAGCTGTCACTGTCTCTTAACCTTCTTTTCTCCATGCTATACATACCCTAAACTGCTCCTCATCAGGCCTTCATGGTTTCCAGGCCTCTCCATGGATTTTGGTCCCTTTCCTGGACACGTTCAGCTTGTCCATATCCTTCCTGAACTGTGCTGCCTAGAGGTGGACACGGCATTATTCAGGGGGTGATCTGACCAAAGCAGAATAGAGTGGTACCATCACTTCCCTTGACTCTCAGACCCATACTCCTATTCATACAACCCAAAATCTAGACTGGCTTTTAGTGCGCTTGGAACATCACTGATTTTCCTATTACTTCGGCAAGAACAAATTTCGTTTCTCAAATACGGCAAGAACACAATGCACAATGCATTGCTTGTGTGAAAGTGCTATATTTGGAATTAGGAATAGGGTATTTGAGGTGGTACATTCTCGGAAAATGATTCTTTAATTATATAGTATTTATATTTAATCTCATGACACACGGCTTTTTGAAAAATGTTAATGTCATGCTCAGTTTCCTGCCAATGGCCAGCCGCTTAGTGCTGCACTTCTTCACCAGTGGGCTCTCTCGGGACACAGTATGCGGTAGGAAGTGTTGTTCGCTTGACACTGTTCTGCTTTGACAGGATGCCCCTGTGTTTGGGATTTCATGCCCGCTGGATCTAGGCAATCCCTGGGGGTGAGAGCAATCCTTGATAACAACTCAGTTCTGGGTGTGATAATCATTTCTTCAAGGTGGCTGTAAAGGAATATTTTGGGGATACTGAACCTTGCTCCTTGTTCTGCATTCTTTTCATATTCTTCTTGAAAATTCAGACACCATCAAGCCTCCCTTTTACTATGGCTATCTCGTTGTGGATTTGGATTGTCCACTGGATGCAGTGGATTTGGGTTTGCTCCACCGATAAGGGAAAACTGTGAACACCACTGCGTTTTCCAGTCATCTTCCTCTTTTCCTGATACTCTTATGGAGCAACATGATGCAATCTAAGAAGTTAAAGTGTCCCAGGCAGTTAGTGCTCTGTCCTCAGGAGAAATTACAAGAGTATTTTTCTCCTGTTTTCTTCCACAAGCTCCTATTGCTCTTGCTATGGTTTGCAGTCTGTTTGATAGAGATGCCTACATTTTCCTACAGCTAGAGGCTGAATTTAGTTAAGATTCTCAGTGTGTCTGGCAAATGTTTTTAAAGGAAATCCATGGGTGAACGAAACAGATCAGAGGGACTCTTGGCCAGATAGTTGGAAGGTAATTACCTTTTCTCTCTCTCTCTCTCTCTTTTTTCCCTCCCCGTTCCTGTTTCAGGCCCCACAGTGGCAGGCCCGCTGTGAGGTTTCACTTCAACACCTGCCGACATGGTCACAGCCAAGTTTCGTTCTCATTGGATCTCAGGCTTCTGGCTAGGAGGAAAAACCCAGCTTGCATGTAAGTTTCCTGATTCTCCCTTCTTGAAGAAATCACACTGCAGGGGCGAGGGTGGTGGGTGGACACCGAGGGAAAGTCGTGTCACTCCACGTGTCTTTTAATTTTTGCATGGCGAGGGATTAGGGGACCCTGAAGGATGGGGAGGCACTGACTATCCCATTAAGACCAGGAGCTGTGCAGCCCTCCTGATGTTGTTGACCTGCAACTCTCAGCAGCCCTCTGCCTAACATAGGTATGCTGAGAAGCAATCGTTGCTGCTCTCATCCACCCCAGCATTTACACATATTTCTTTTGCCCTTGTGCGCTAAATTCTCAGCACTAGTCAGAAACGGGATACTCACCATTCAATCCATGGTTATGGGTGTTATTGTTATATGCCTTCAAGCTGGATCTGACTTACAGCAAGGCAATTACATTTGGGTTTTTTTGTGATGAGATTTAGTCACAAGAGGCTGCACCATCCTTTTAGGCCTTACAGCTGCTGCAACTTGCCCAAGGTCAGCCTGTGAGTTTCTGTGGTCGGGAAGAGATTTGGAAACTCCGGCATCCCAGAGCTGGGGGCCGTTTGCTGTACCCTGTTATAGTGCTCCTATTCCCCTTTCAACCTCCTGTGGAATTCTGGGGTTTGTAGTTCACTGAGGCCAAAGGAGCTCTCTGGCTGAGAATTTCTTAAAGGCCCCTCCCTAAACTCCAAAACCCCAGGATTCCATAGGATGTTGGAAGTGAATAGAGGAGCCCCATAACAGTGTAGTGTGGAAATGACCCTAGCACCTGCTCCAACCACACCCCTGCTATATTGACACACCATTCAATTACTGACTGTAGTGAGTCATTCTAAATAGGATTTAGGCTAAGTGCCAAGCTCAAACCTCTCCTTTTTCTCTTCAATTACAATTTTATGCATTATTCCCTGGTTTCCTTCTTTACAAAACGGCTATCTCTGGTTATGTTGGCACGTTGGTGCTAACACGCAGCTCCTGGCCGTGGTAGCTGCCAACCAGAAGAAGCAAACTATCACCGCCTTGGTGGTGGTTTCAGTGATCGCGTGCGTGGGACCCATCACAGTCTGCGTCCTAATACAGTAAGTGGGATTTGTCCCATCGAGTTGCTGTTGTGCTCCCATAAGAGTCATAGAATGGTAGAGGTGCAGGGAGCCGTTGGGCCATAAGCCACCTTTGCTGCGCAGGGAAGGCTCTCGATAGGTATCTGCTAGTTTTTTGACAAGAGGCTCAGAAAAGGAGACCCCCCCACCTCTCAGGTCATGTGATAGGCGTTCCTTGGATGTGGGACCCCTTTGAGGGGTGGCTGCTGGTAGCTTGGATGTCAGTGAGATGGCAAATCTGCCCTGGATTTTAACCTGAAATGTAAAGGTGCTTCCATGCCAAAGTGCTTCCATGTCCCCAACGTGGTGGAATCTGCTGTGGAATGTGTTGAAACTTTCAAAGACTTTGGGAGAGGCGCTGAGCAGATCCCACAAAAGAGGTTTTGCACCTTGGGTCAGTTGTTCTGTGCCTTCCAGTCATTTCCAACTTAAGAATCTACCCTAGATGAACCTATTATCATGGGATTTCCTGGCAAGATTTCTTCCAAGGGTTTGCCTTTGCCTTCCCCTGAGGCTGAGAGAGTGCTACTCGCCCATACATTGGGTTTCCATGGCCTGAGCAGAGATTTGAATCCTGGTCTCCAGAGTCAAGTCAATACATTACACAGGCTATCAGCACCTTGATAGCTTGTTTAAAGTTCAGACTTAAACCCAGCACGTCCCCACAAATCTCCATCCCGCCCCCAACGTGGAAAGTGGGACAATTGCTAGGCACTCTTGTAGTCTTCAATTTCTAGTAGAATGGGAGAAAGACTCGACTCTGTGGTCTGTGCAGTACTCACCTTTTAGAGGATGAGGTTAAGGGGGTTGCCACGCACACCTCTCTGAAACAATGCAAGTCTGGGGCTGGTCGGTGCCTGGACCATGTACTCCTTGGAATCCCAGGCATGTGCCTCCAGGACCCCTGGAGGAATGGCGAGAAAGAGGCACCATCCGTCCAGTAATTTGGACTTGACCTTGGTTTTCTGGCTGCTCAGGTTGGCAGTTCTGGGGCTCTCAAACCCTCCACAGGTATTTTAGAGTCCTGGTTGGAATGTGAGAATACTTGACTTTTCATTCAGAAAATGCATATTCTGCCTGTTTGCCTTCTCCCCAACATATTTTCCATACATTATGTGTATTTAGGAAAATAGTTCATAGTACTTTAAAATGGGATTTTAAAAAGACAGTCTGGAGACAAAAATCAGAATCCCTGTTTTGTATGTGTGAGGGCTGTGTGTTTCTCTGTCAGCAGCCCAGAGAAAATTTCCTTGTGACATTATGCGTTGTTTGTGTGTTTTTTTGTTTCAAGGACAGGGCTTTGGGGTGACGTGCTGCGTGTCGCAACTGGAACGCTTCCACGAAGCTAAAATTAAAAGCTCTGTGCCGTGTAATTTAGAAAGAATGGATCTAGCGTCGTTGTGGTTGATTGCCCAATCTCCGTGGCTTGTTTTGCAGATGCCTTGTTTTTAGCAAGTCCCCAACCCCTCCGTTCAATTTTTGCTCGTGGACATTATTCACCCCGCAGTGGGTCAAAACCCACAAAAGCAGTTGGGACAGTTGCAATCAATGAGATGCCTCCTTCTCCATTTTGGTCCCTTCTGTAGTGTTGGTAGATTTTATTTATTTGCAGTAGTTTGTTATAATTTTAAAATAGGGATGCAAAGTGCCTGCCAACATTCCAACAGGTTCCCACAAAGGTCCCCACCCACCCCCCCATTTTTTAAAAAAAAATAAATTGGGGTGATTTTCAGGCAAGATTTGCTCCTGAACTATTTCAGAAAACCCCAAGTGCATGAAAACATACAGTAATACCCCAGTCCCAAAAGCATTCTCAGAGTGACATATCTTTTCACTCTGTAGTCCCTCTCACAATGGTGATATGGAAGTTTTTGCTGCCATTTTGAGAGGGACTGCCTAGGAAATGAAGGTGTTTTGGTTTGCTGCAGGGTGTGTGCATCTTTTGAGGGGGAGAGTTGGTACTCTGTGCCGGAAAAAGGAAGGTTGTTTTTTTTTAAAGCACAACATATTTGCACAGGGGATAGTGAGATTTGCATTCAAATATACAAATATGGAAAATGTTATTTGTGTACAAGCACTTCAGCTTTTTGTGCAAATGAATATTTTGCAAAAAGCAAAAGTCCTACTGTGAAAAATTATGAGAATCATATTCTTTGTCCAGCAGAAGAGCAAACATTGAAAATAATTTTACAAAAGAGTTACAGGCCAGGCAGTTCCATGCACTAGTTTTTGGGTTTTTTTTTTTCTCTTTCGGCCTTGGGATGGCTCTTGATCATTTAGTATATCCCCCAGCTTGAACCGTGCCTCTCCAGTTTTGCAGCTGCTGCAGGATAAGGAAGCAGCTGTCACTGGTGCAGGGCCATCTGTCTGCCGGGCCGAGACCTAGGGCTGCTGAAGGGAGGGGTCGTCTTGCTGCCACTCAGAAACAGGTAAGATGTCAACTGCCCAGAGAATCGCAAGGAACCCCCCCCCCATTTTCACCTGCTTTTAAAATGCCCCTTGTTCACCTTGCTCATTTCACTTTCTGCAAACTGAAAAGTCATCTCATCAAGCATTTTAGAGAAAAAGGAGAATTTCTGGGTTGACTGACTTCAAATGCTATGTTAGCCTAGAGGCACACACATCGACTTAGAATGTGAACGACGGAGACGAGCTGCCACCTTGGTTTAGAAAAATGAAATCGTCGTAGTTAATTAGAAGGGACCTCAAGGGCCAGCAAACCGACCTCCCTCCCCCCCCCGCTGTGCAAATATTTCAGAGTAAATACTCGGAATCCTGAATTACCTACGGGCAATGCAAGTCCAATCTGATCTTGGAGCTAAGCAGGGTCAGCCCTGGGTAAGTGCTTGGATGGAAACTGTCAACGAATGCCAGGTGCTGGGAGGCTCTGTAGCTGAGTTCAAAGTAGTTTGTACTCAGTTAAACTCAGCAGGGAGGAGGCAGAGCCTTGCTCTTCCCAGTAGGCTCAGGAAGCTGCTGCGGTTTCTCCCAGTTTGTGTGTTCTTCTTCATTAGTAACTTTTGCCTTCTTGATTGTGCTCTGATGCTGCTTAGACACACACATTCAGTGAGCCGGAAGGGGCCACAAGGACCATCTTATTTTCAGTTGTATAGGGACAAATATACAGGACCTATGGACCTCAGGGAAATAACCTATCCCAACCTCTGTTAAAGTCATCTGAAGACAAGGATATGCCTCCCTACCTTCGGCGGTTTATATAAAGCAAGGGTGGGCAAACTTCTACCTAAGTCAGAATTACAGCAGAGATGACTTCAGTAATTTTCAGATGTTGTTGGAGTACAAGTCCATCAGCCCAGCCAGCATAGCCTAGGGTGTGGGATGCTGGGGAGTTGCAGTCCAACATCATTTGGCAAGGCCACAGACCTTCCCTGCCCATGGTATAACAGGAGTGGGCAGCCGTTGGAGGGTTAGGGATTACCTTGAACCCCTGCCCCCGAGGACTGTAGAGGGCTGCACCTCCATTTGACTCAGCCCGAAAAATAAAATAAAAAAATCATTTCCCCCTCAAATGCCCTCGAGAGCCCCAGGTGCAGGTCTTTTTAATCATAGAATCACAGAATCATAGAAATGTAGTAGTTCCAAGAGGGACCCCAGGGCCCATCCAGTCCACCTGCACGCAGCACCCTCTGCAAAGCACTCCCGAGATACTGGGCCATCCAGCCTCTGCTCAGAAAAACCTCCAAGGAAGGAGGCTCCACCACACTCCATGGAGGAGCAGGTACAATTCCGCTGCCGGACAGCCCTGACTGTCAGGAAGTTATGATAAGTGGTGCAAATGATAATTCCCCGTGTGATCCTTCTGAAGGCTTCTGGCTTTGAAATGGTCAGAAGAAGGCGAAAACAGGGTGGCATTGCCCCCCGGCCTGGAGGCTACAGAAAGAGTAGAAAGATACCTGACACACGGGTTGAGCAGGGAGCTCTGCAGCCACTGCCTCAAAAGGTGGAAAAAAGTCTCAGGTTTTGGAGGTTTTGATATTTTCATAGTTCTCAATAAGAGATACCAACCCGGGTATGTTTGACTATATTGTCTGCAAATATCAGTGCTGCTTGCTTTTGTGTTTTCTGAGTGTGTATCTCACCAATACTATCTTTTTGTCCTCCTGTATGCTTGTTATATTCTTCTTTTGAGCATATTTGATGTGTGGGATTTATTTTTTCCCTTGCAGTCGAAGAGACCCGGTCTGTGGAATATTCTGTTGCTGTGTGTAGAGACCACTGTCCACTGCTATAGAGAGTGGTTGGATTCCAGAGAGAAGACTCAACATAGATTTTTTTAAAAAAGAAAAGTCTTCCAGGGATTAGCATAATATTGGCAAACAGACTCCAGGCCTCTTTGGGTCTTCCCTTTTCCACATTGAGCTTCCAGAACTTTGCCAAAAGGAAATCTCAATTTCTAGCTATAAGAATCATCAAACTAACATCAACTAATCTCTACATGAAGTTACAAGAATCAAGGAATCAAGATGTTGATACGGACGAAGAGGGAAGTGTGCATTGCAGAACTTCGTGTTTATGTAGTTCTGAGGAATGCATACAGAGAGGCTGAGAGCAGAACATGTACAAGTCCGGCTGGGGTAGTTTGATTTTCCAAGCCCACTTCCTCCTTGCTTGAGGTCTCAGGACCTGCCTTGAGGTGGGATGTTTGGAACTGGTGCAGTACTGTACGTTGACTCAAGAAGAGAGACTGGCAAATTGGAGCTTCTCGTTAAAGACAGGCTTTGGTGTTTTTTTTCTTTGCTCTCCAACAGCACCGGGGTAATACTTTTTCTAGCCACCAAGATAAGTTCCAAAATAACTACAAATTTCACATCCAGGTACCTTGCTTTTAGAAAAAAAAAAACCAGTAGCGGTAGCCCAACAACAAGGAAGGGGCTGATGCCTCCTTGTTCCATGATCCAGATTAACTCTGCATGAAAAATTAGAGAGTTGCTTTGCCCACCACCTCGCTGCCAGTTCTGGGTGAGGTGGCATCTGAGCTTTTCTATGTTTTCCCAAACAATTAAAAAGTAGATACTTGCAGAAGCTTTGGTTGTGAAAAGGTTACATGGCATGTTGATGAAGTCTGTTAATGGTTTGTTCATTATCGTTGACTACAAAGCCCTTGAAGGGATCTTTGATGAGTCACTTAGGATTCAAGTTCTTTTCGTTGCAGCCCTGCTGGTTGTTCCAGCTACGTGTTTGCATTTTCTAAACTTGCTTAAGCATCTGTAGTGGTACCCACCATCCTCCCTTCGTCCTGTGGATCACCTCTGCATTTCGACATCCCGAGGATTAACTGAACACATACGTTGTGCCTGGTTTGCTGTAATCCCTTTGAAGTGGAAGTCAAAGGCAGGTTTCCAAGTGGGTCGTCTGTTGAAGCACCTCACTGCCCCCAGCAAGTTTTCATTGTGCAATGAGGATAATATGTGGTCGTCCGAAACTTCAACAGAGAGCTTGGAAAAACTTTTTCCTTTTTTTTTTGGACTAAGTTTCATTGTAGCTACCAGACAGCAGGATGGTGGCTGGGGAATCCTAATAACTATTGGAGGGAGTTAAAAAATAATGTTTCCAAGACTGCATTCCTGATTTTTGAATGCAGGAGGTGTGGCACGATTGCAACATCAACGTGCATTGGATGAGTTCTCATTAGTCTACTGAAAGTCAGATTGTTCAGGGAACAGTTCTCAGGATTTTTTTTTGCTCTTTAGCTCTTGGCAGTAAGCGTTCGTGACCCCATGTGGCAACCATTTTGGTTTTTAGTCTGAAGCTCCAAAGTGCTATCAAGGCTGTGAAACTCCTATCCCCACAATAGGCTGAGCACCTTGGCCAGCTCCTTTTATACTTCAGGTGGCACTGCAGAGCAGATTCACTGCCCCCACCAACACTGTGATGGTTCGGTGCTGGGAGGACCCATACTCCCAGCTTCAAAATGTAAAAGGAAAGTGATGGAGAGAGGCAGCGAACTCATGGTGAGATGGCAAGTGCTTTTCTTTGAAGCTGCTTTGCTCTTTGCGAATTGGCAGAACAATTAATTTTAAGATTCTCAAGATGCAAGCCCAGATACCTTGGCCTAACCTCCTCATTTTGCTTACTTTTCCCCATGGAAGAAAAACAATGGACAGTTGGAGTTGGGGTTTAGCCCATTTCCTCGTTCACCTCGCAAAACGTGATGGACCGAAGCCCCTTTTTGATGCCCAGGAGCATTGCTACAAGAAGGGAAACCTATGCATGTTAAGAAAAGTAATAATGAGGACAAGTTGGTTTTGTTTCTCTTGGTTGTCTGGCTTCTGATTCCTCGGCTGCTTTTATTGGACTTTTACCCCTTGCTTGCATGTTTCTTGGAGGGGGAAAATCTTTTCATTAAAAACAAAGTAGATGTTTTAAGTCTGCCTCTGAATCTCTCCCTCCTCCTCCGTAGTGATAGTGACTTGTCGTGTGGGCATGAGTCTCAGCTCAGGCAGAAAATATTAGTCCCTACAATGGTGTCAAGACACTCCTGTTCTTGCACTGTCCTGGGTAGCCTCACCCAGCTTGTCCACTGCAAGCCCCATCATCCCCAGCCTGTGGGGATTGTGGGGAGCTGGGTGTCTTGGAATAAGAGAGCAACGGAGGGGCCTGACTTTCCCAGAAAATATCAGCCCCTCTTGGAATCCTATTTCGAGGAATTCTTGTACTCTAGCAAAAAACAAAACAAAAAAACAATAAAATAAAATAGAATTTTGGATTAAGGTCCTACTTGGGGCCAAAGTGTGGATTTAGAGCATCCCAGCGCGGGAATATCATCTTGTCTTCTGCAAAACAGCCAGCTATGAGAAGGGATTTTTGATATTGCTTTGAATGTTTTGTCCAAATGCTGTCCTCTCGAAGTGGAGCAGGAGGAAGTTGGAAAGTAACCTCAATCTCCGTGTAATCGATATATGGCACATTTTGAATTAAGGCTGCTTGTTTTTCTTGGCATTGCTCCCACCACCGACCCCACTGTTCAGAGTTTTTGACTAAACCTTTCCACCAGCGTGACTCATTTTGATGAATCCTGCCTGTCTTTCATGCATCGTTTTGTACATGACCAGTACGTAGGTCAAACTTATCAAGTACCAGGCAGTTTTCTACACCAAAATCCTACATTTTGGAAAAAAAAAAATTTTTTTTTTAAACACAGCAAAAGTAGAATTTTCACAGACTGTGCCAGGCCTCTGGACTGGGACTGACTCTAACTTGGCAATAAGGAACTTCAGTGCTCGGCACCTCTTCCCAGTTCCGTCCTGATTTTCTTTGTCTATTTCCTTCTTGAATACCCTGTCCCCACAATTTTCATAACTGAGTTTACTGTTTATAACCTACCTTAAAGTTCATTTTTAGTCAGAGTTACACTCTTCCCCCTTCCCGTTCTGTATATGTTGTTGCACTGAAGCTTAAGATTCAACCTTTTAATTTATTGCGTGGTTAAATTAATTTGATTTATGTAAAAATGTTTATGTGATTGGCTGTTGTTTTCTTCCTTTCACGCGCGAATTAATAGTTATTTAAATGAGTGAAATACACTTTTTCATAATACTCTTCTGTATGCTTGGTTTTAATGGGGAAGAGGATCTAAATTAAATGTATTAACCTTTCCACACAATGTTTAGCACAGAATGGCTCAGTTTCTGATTCTGCATTGTCCAGCGACCGGGCCTTTCCTTGGTGTTG
>CAOKZL010005436.1:0-11062 GCA_948472985.1 Iguana delicatissima | reverse complement strand
TCTCATTCTCGTGTCATCTGACTCCAAGCCAGGAACATTCTGGACAGCTCTGTGAATGCCCCAAAGCCGATATGCCGCCAAGTCCTTGGTCTCCTCAGCAGCCCTGATAACAAAAGGGGGACTACCATTTGCTCTGCTGGGCTCCTGGTTCAGGTTTCCAATGGTAGTTAGAGACAATGTGTCAGGAAGCTTTAGTGAAAGGACGCTCCAAGAAAAGTCAGCACTCTGGTCATAAATGATACACCCAATAAAAAACAAAATCTTATAGAAAAATCTTATAGAACAGAATGGAAGGTGGTTGGGAGCAGTTGGTTCTCAAACATCTCACAGGCACAACACACCAGGAATCAGCTTTCTTCACCACGACAGGGGAAGCGAGGGAAGGTCCAAGAACAAAGCACTTCCTTCACAAAGCAAAAGTAAGGAAACCATGAATAAGAAGGATGCCCCAGTCAACCAAAAATTCCTCCTTACCCCAAGCATTCTGAGGTTGCTTACATGCCCCTAAACATCAACGGCCATAAACACCCTGCTTCCATTCATCAGAGTCATGTTAAGTTTTTAAACCAAACTTCTCCTTGCACTTTTGGATGCTCAATTCTCCCTTAAAAAAAAAGGGGACGGAGAACAGGGAGCAAGCCAACAGTTACCAAAGCAAAACCTTGGGTTGAAAAAGAGCCCACTCTTAAATCTAAATTTGAATCAAGAAGAGTTTATTCTGTATATGTGTTGTACACTGAACAAATCTGCACAGTTACCCTCATTTTGCAGAATTAATTTTGTTTTTCTAAATCTAAATGGCTAACTAACTTAGCCACTAAAAATCTCCCCCAGCCAGAGATTTCACCAGGCCTTAGCTGTGTATTGCAAATAAATTCCCAAATAGACTAGAAACTTGCTTTTTAAAAAAAGGGAAAACTTCAGGAGGCTAAGGCCCTTTTCGCATTCCCGTGCGCGACAGGGGAGGGGAGCTTGCGCGAGAGCCTCAAATAGACGCTGCCGCTTCCCTGGGCCCTGCGTACCACAGGTCACTTCCTGTTACACGACCGTCGCTCTGCGCCCTGCCCCTTCCCCCTTTCCCCAGCACAGTCTGGGAGCTGTAGGCTGCGCTGGGGAGGAAGTGTGCCCACCCGCCTGGGATGATGCACCGCATGCAGGTAAGTGGGGCCACGCCATTGCGTGAGCGCGCATTATTTTTGTGTAGAGCTGAAAATAAAAAATGCACCCACCCCTCATAGCCTCATGAGCGTCGGCAGTGGAGCGTCGGATGGAGCAACGCTCCCACATGCGAAAAGGCTCAAGGGGTTCTCGCGCAAAAAAAAAGCATGTGAAAAGGGCCTAATTTGCCCATCGAGTGGCAGATGAAGGCAGCAACAACCAGGGCTGGAGCTTGGAAATGGGCACCCCAGAGACCACTAGAACTCAGACTGCTTACCCTTAGGCCTTTTCCTGCAGCACCCTCCCATCCCGCCATGGGGATGGGAGGACAGGACCGCAACGACGCTTCTTGTGGTCCTGTCCTTCTTCTGTCCCCAGATCATGCACTATCCCTCACTTACCTGTCTTGCAGAAGGGCAGGAAGCATGATGAGGGACTCCCTGCCCCAGCGCAGCCAGGGGAAAGTCCCCAGCTGTGCTGTGGAAGGAAGCGGACGCCACCACAAGAAGGTAGGTTGTGGAAAGGACCTCAGTCTCCTTTCTTCCTTCCTATTATATAGCTGAAGGGCAGCCAACAGAACATGTTCATGGAGATAGATGTTCATTTTATTATTTCAGCTTTACAAATATATTATCCTTTTCTAACAAACTGGTGCTTATTGCCATAATGTTCCACAATGAGAAGTTTAGAAGCAAGTCGGATATTTGATTTCTGTAGTCATGACTGTACTATTATGTATTATTACTTAACGAAGTTTAAACTAAAATGTGCATTTGATCAGGGTATTTCTCTTTTAATAAGATGAGCAAAAAAAGATGTTTTCTTCTCCTACGTATCAGGAATGTAGAAGTGGTTTGTAAAGCTTGGCAGTGCTGGGCTGTAGAATACTTGCATCTCATGTTTTAAATTCTGTGAAGGATGAAATCCCTGAACAGTTATCTGAAGTAACCAAAAAAAAACACGCAAAGGGCCAATAAATCAAAGCCAGTTAAGCCTACGCTGGTCAGGTTGGAAAGCCATTATTTATAAAGGATCTGAAACAATTATATTAGTTATCTTAATTTTAAGGAGCAATTCTAAAAGCTGGTTTTGGGCTCGTCATCAGGAACATCTCTCACCACCATCCAATTAGCCCGATACATGAAAAACTTTCAGAGAGACCTTGATTTGGGTTCAGCCACTTACGAGGACTTTCTCAGTTTTGCATCATGCCTTTGGTATTTGTTTCTTAGGTAACCTGCAATGCTGCCTCTGATGCTTAAACTGAAAAGGTGAACGCTCCTGAATGGGCTTCTCCAAATTGTGTACCCTCCAAATGTTTTGGAATTTTACTCCCATTGGCTACTACCAACACAACTAATTGTGAGGATTTATGGGAAGTTACATCCAAACTATTGAGAGTATACTGGGTTGACTACCCAAATGAATATTCATTTATGCTTACATGTTTTTGCATTCCTTTAGGGGTTTTTTTTGTGTTGATTTAATTAATTTAATTCTTTGAAAAAAATAGTTTGTATGATTTCAATTGTTTGGACAGTGCTTATATAGGTGGCACTTATTAGCTGTTCTGCTTTATCCAGAGCAAGGGCAGTGGGTTCAAATGCAGAATAGCTAAAGCTTTGAGCCCAAGGTTCAAAATATTATTTCAGCATCGGCTATTACACAAAGGTTCATCCTTCATATTTGAAGATATTTTGAGCTGAACAATCCACCAGTGGTTCCAGTTTGGTTTTCTTGGCAGAAAGTGTTAAACTAAAACCCAAGCATACTCCTTTTAAGAAAGTTAAAGAAACCAACCTCCATATGACATACATGAACTGAGGCCAAAATGGGTTGCAGTAATAGCAGTATTATGTGGAAAGAATAATATCATGTAAAGTGGATGTGCTAAGCTATGGCAATTTCCACACCTAGACTCATAGTACGACTATTTCACTTCAGGATCCCCATGGGTTGCAGTTTAGGGATAGTCTGTGGCCCCTCCCTAAACTGCAAACCCTAGGATTCCAATAGGATGTTGAATGTGGAATAATCATGCTATAAGAGTGTAGTGCTGAAATGGCCTATATCAATTAAGTATACATACTTGTGTCTTCATGGAAAGACCCTCAGTATTTGAGCAATGTCTCCTTTTGAAAAATGCAATGGATACATCTCTTTACAGCATTGTTACTTCATATCAATCTAAATTAAGTTTTGGAAGTTTAGATAGCCAGAGTATCTGAAAATATTACAAGCAAAAGTTAAGTTAGAAGAAAAGTTACATGTAACTAGTCAAAAGTACCAATATTTTAGCATGTGGTTTCTGAATTTCTCAATTATCACAATATAAAAATGATAATCAATGAAAAGCTGTGTTTCTACTTTTTCAGGCTTTTTAAATATGTATTATATGAGAATAATGTATGTGACAATGTCTTGGTCTAAAAGGTTTAATTCTCATTATAAGGCCCAATTTTTCCAGTTTTAGAAAAGTAGTTGTTCAACAACAAGGAGACATGAATAAAGTTCATGGGGATTTCTTCTAGTTTTATTTATCTTTCAGTTAAAATTATTGAATAAAATATTAAATAAGAGCCGCTTACTGCAAAAAAAGAATCAACAGGATTTTGTGTGATGTGGGATGCTCAATTTTCTACCTGCCTTGGCAAAAGATGAAACCAAAGAGGAAGTGAATTGCATTGATCCTTCATCCATGTAAAAGGATGTCCTTAGAGCTGGAAGATCAAGTGCTGGCAATTATACTTTCAGATTTTTTTTTTCCTGATGTCAAAGCTCTGTACTGTACCCCTCTTGGTTACATGTTGACAGCTTCTGTTGCAGTCTTTGAAAACAGTGTGAACCTCATAATTCTAGCAGATGTTTCCATTCAGCTCCACCCCAGACTCTTCCCATGATCCATCAAGTTTCTAATACTGGCCTTCATACACCCTCCATCTTTACCTGGAGCAAACCTTCCTTTCCGGGCTACAAAATGCCAAATTCTGCAAAGAAGAAAGACAAAACATTGTGCCTAAGGCATTTCACAGTAAGCATAAACATTGGTTAAATATGCATTATCAGAGGCATTTCAAGCACAGAACTCTAGCCTCCTCTGAGTGCTTCAGGAGGACAGGGGAGCAGTCACAGAACACAGAAATAGGAGAAGCACAGGGACATACGTTATGAGTGGAGTTAGCAGCTGCATCATTTTCCCCAGGTTCCATTGTATTGTTGCATGAACTAGTTGTTGGTGTCTGGTGAGCACAGGAGAAGGGAGGGCTATCACATTACAGTGGTGGACTGAAAATTAGCTTGGTATGTTCTCTTTCCCAAATGGATTTTCAGTCAGCAATCGTGTTTACTTTAGGAAAAAAAACATGGTCAGAAGTTTATAACATTGTAATAACTAAATAGACCTTCCTGGAATTTGGTCTGCTGGCATTCTTGGGCTAATGGCCAAGTCTCCTAAAGAGGGGAGGGAAGGGGTCTAGTCTCTCATACTGGTCTGTCCACAGCAGACTGGGGAGGGCTCAGGCTGGAGGTGGCTGTCTAACCGCCGGCAGGAAAGTTGGGCATGCTGCTTAGCCTTCAGTCTCAGGCTTGCCAGGCTGGAGTTGACGTGTCCTGGCATGTAAGGGCTGGCCGAGGAGGCGTAAGGACAGGTACTGGATGAAACAGCAGAATTAAGGCCAGGACTGTTGAGGTTGTTGAGGCCTGGCTGTACGTCAGTAACCGTTGAGGGAACCATGGAGGAGGGCACAGGACTGGCACGATGGAGCTGGGTGTTGAAGAACATAGGCTGCGATGAGAGAGGGTTGACATTCATGGAATTGAAGAAGGGGAAAGCTCTTGGCTGACAGAGTGCTGGCAGCAAGGCCTTTGGTAGCCCAAGTTGTTGGTCTCAAAGTAGCCACCATACATTTCATCATAAGGCTGCATCAGTCCATTCAACTGGGCTCCAAAGCTGTTTTTACAAAGTTCTGCCTGCTCGTTCCTTTCTCGCTTCCTCCTCATTTCGCTCTGCGGTTCTTAAACCACACCTGTAAGAAAAGGAAATAGTTCTAGTCAGCATTTGGATAAAGGTGCAGGGAGGAGTGTGCTCACTGTGGGAGAAGTTCCTGGCTTTAAGTGAGAGAAGAACAGGGCACTCCAAAAGGAACTAATACCATAGACTGAGTATGAAGTCACTGTGGGTATTGACTTTTTATGGGAAGTTGCTATAGGACAAGCCTTTGCCAAAAAACAAGAACCATAACAAGTAAGCACGGAGGATTTGAGTTCTACCCCTAGATAACCTCTCTGGTTGTGGACGCAGCAGGCTACTCTTTCTGGTGAACAAATTAGCAGTTCTTGTATAATTTTGTAAACAGGCTCAAAAGTGCTGGTGAATCCTGAAACGCTGTGTCTGCTCTAAATGTGCAATTCAGGAATTACAGTGTACAAAGTCTTCTCCTGTGCTAGGGCACACACATCTGCATATGGAGGCATCCTCATGAAGTTCTCTCAACCTATTTCACTATTCCTTTCACAGATAAACAGAAAGGGAGGCTCAACAAGAATGTGGCCGGGGGGCTGCACAACCTCCCGTCCTCTAATGTCCAAGTCTAAGCAGAAGAAGCACGACTACAAGGAGATTCCTCCTTACTCTGTACCTACATGCAATGACATTTCATACCCACGTCTGCATTTACAAAAAATATGAAATCCATAGTGAAGTTCCTTGGGGTTGTGCAATGTAAATCTCTGTGTGTGAGAACAGAGACATTGAATGTACTAGGCAATCCTTGTGGTAAACTTTGTGAAACCAAATGCACAAGTAAACATGGATCTACATGCATACACACCTCATGTGTGATTCCACTTCTGCAAGCATGAACTAAATGTGAGTGTTCCTCATTGAATAAAAATGCCCAATTGCTTCCTTAAGGGCAGACTTGTAAGACACATTTAATGAATTATCTGCATTGTGTTAAAGATACAAGGACACATGGTAGTCTATTGTGGACTTAACCCTCCAGCCCAGCCCTCACTCTTTCACATATTCAGTTAAAGTAGATCTGTAGATTCTGACCATACCCGGACTCTGGCTTCAGTCAAGTTCTCCTTTGGTTGAGACAGCTATCTCCTCTCGGGTACTCATGTCAGGATACCGGTTCCTCTGGAAAGTGGCTTCCAGCTCCTGGAGTTGCTGGTGGTGAAATGAGTTCTTTGCCTACGCTGCTTCTTTTTCAGAGGAGCTATCTCAGGATTGGAGTCATCAGTCCATTCTGCTGTGACTTTTCTGTCTGTGAGAAGGAAAGCACAGGAATCTACCACAGAGTTTCACAGTGGTGTGGCCTTTCCAGGAGTTAGAGGCAAGACTCCTTGATAAGCATTGTAAGTGAGGCTGGGGATTAGCACAGATTATGCTTACTTCATGTGGTGAGCTATTTAGTACAGCTTACACAGACTCAACCATTTTGTTATGGTCCAGATAATAGCCAAAGACAACTAAATAAGCAAACTTTTGCCCCATACTTATGGTGACCTACTGTGTATGCAGATATTTTTTGGGAAGCACATCAGGACATATCCTTCCCCCTTAAAAATTGCTCTTCATTCTTCCACCCTACTCCCCGCATCCCTACTTCACACTAGCATCTAAGATCTAGCCGTGAACCTATACACTGTTGATGAGATTAAGCCCTGGTTCATTCAGAGCAACTTGCTGTTAGGTGCCTTCAAGTCATTTTGTGAGTCACTGGGCAACACTGATGAACTTATCACAGGGTCTTCTTAGGTTTTTTTTAATGAAGTAGGGTTTGCCTTTTGCCTTCCTCTAAGGCTGAAAAAATGTGTCTTGCCCAGGGTCACCCAGAGGGTTTCCATAGCTGAGCAGGGATTTGAATATTGGGGCCTTTCCTACAGGAGCACTGTTATACCACATCATTCCACTTTCAACCTCCTGGGAACTGGGGTTTGCAGTTTAGAGAGTAGGCATTTTAGAAGTCTAGCCAATAGAGCTCTTTAGCTCAGTAAAAAGACCTACAAGCCCCTGAGAATTCCACATAATATTAAAAGTGGAATAATAGCACTATAACAGTGTAGTGCAGAGGCTTGGTCTCCAGAGTGCAGTCTACTTGTTCGAACCACTATCGCACTAGAAGTGTTATAGCGTGATCATTCCCCTTTCAGGATCTGAATGGGGACCTGGGGTTTGCAGTTTCAGGAGGGGCTGGCGGCTCCTCCTTAAACTCCAAACCTCAGGATTCCATAGGATGTTGAAAGTGGAATCACAGCGCTATAACTGTTTAGTGTGGAAATGACCTAGGTCTCAAGCAACTTACTTGTGAGTAATCATGCACAAGTCTTAATGACCGGGGCTTTTACAAGAATTAGTTTTTTAAAAAAATTATTTGATATTTATAAAGTTGTGGGAGACAACAAACCCACAAATATCTGGGAAGACAGTGGTATGTTTAAACACTCTGCTTCTAGAGATTTCCTTCTAATCTGGAAGAGCAGCACTTCTCTGACAGAGCAAAAAGTGAGCTGTGCTTTGGCCTCACTCTTTGATGACCATTCATTTATTTACGGCCTATGGAGCTTTTGTTTGTCTTTGGCCATGGTGCTGAGTCACTCATTTGCCTGGAGCAATTAAACTAGCAACCACCAGTTGTATAGTACCACTGTTCTGGAGCTTGGTCTCTGAGGGTCAGTTATACCATTAAGACTTATTACAGCCCAAAAGGAGTGGAAAACAGAACCCAGGAACGGAGGAAGAAGGATCTGCTTTGTCTGCTGCAGTGTGTGTCTTATAAAAAACCTCTACGAAGACACCTGCAGAAAGTGCAGACTGATGGCCCTCTTAGAAGAGAAGGTCAATGCACTGCAGCTACTTCTTGAGATTCTTCAGTGCATCACAGAACAGAAGGACTTTCTGGATAGAACAGAGGGAGAACTGATCTTGCAGAACCAGCCAAAAAGAGATGGCTAATGAAACTAAGAGAGATGTAACATTAAGGGAGCACCTGAAGGACAGTCATTGTCAGGAGAAGCCGTGTATAAGGGATTCAGAAGCTATTCAATGAAGCAACCGCGTCCTACATTTTCCTGAGGAATAGTGATAAGAGGCACAACAGGAGACGAGTACAAGAGACACTGCATGACAAGGAAGGAGCCAACCTATCCCTACTGGAGTTAGAGAAAAGAAAGGTGCTGGTGTTAAGGGATTCATTGCTCAGGTGTATAGAGAGAACTGTATGCCAGCTGACAAGATGAATCGGGAAGTGTGCTGTCTGCCTGGTGCACATATCCAGGATGTCACCTTACCTGGGGCCGAGCTCATCAAGAACACAGAGCAGTACCACTTTCTTCTGAATCCATGTGGACTCAACAACACTTGAAACATCTTTGAGCAGATCACTTTAGATTACTAGTCTGGGCAGGAAAGGGAAGAGTTTAAAGGCATAGGTGGTATCCTTATCAATTCTACCAGTGAAACAGACAGGGACCACATAGGACAGGAAAATGCTGCAAGTAAATGATTGGCTGCACAGATGGTGTCGTGAGAGAGGTTGGGCTTCTGAGACCATTGTCGTTACTTTAGACTAATGAGTACTTGCTATACCTCATGAAGACTGAGAAAAATGTCTTTGGCAAAAGAATGGCTAATCTGATCAAATAGGGCTTTAAATTAAATCCTTGGGAGTCATAGTTTATCTGCTAAACGTCTGTCCAAAAGCAAATTCTAAACACAAGGAAGACAGTTAGAGGAGAAGCTGAGAGAGAGTGGGAGCCACAGTAAAACTCTTAGAATAAAAGATGAGAACTCTTTATGTAGCCAGACACACCATTGCACAGAGTTTGAGAAACAAGATGAGCTTGAAGTCTAGTGCAGGGAAGAGACGTAACTCTATAAGTATAGCAGAAACTTAGATAAACTATTCCCATGATGAGAATATAACAACTGAAGGATATAGAATCTGTTCAAAAAGAATAAATAGGGAAAGAAGTGAGGGGAATAGCATTGCATGTCAAAGCCAAATTCCAGACTTGCAACAGAAATCACAGACCAGCCAACTGCACCAATGGAGAGCGTTTGGTAAAAATAGATGGAAAAAGAAATAAAAACAGCACTGTGATCAGAGTTTGCTACAGGCTTCCAAGACAAGGTGGTGCATGATGCTTTTCTGAAAAGACTGTAACCCTCAAGATGCAAGAACAGGTAATTATGGGGGACTGTGATTATCCTGATATCTGCTGTGTGACTAGCTCTGCTAAGCATGGTCTCTCCAGACCTTTGGTGTGCCTTGGAGATAATTCCTCTTTCAAAGGTAGAAGGGTCAGCAGTTCCAGACTGATCCTAACCAACAGGCCATCTGTTTACCAGAATCAAACCAGTTGTACTTTAAGGGAGAGTGACCATGTAATGGTAGAGTATTCATGACTGTGGACTGGCTAAAAGCAGAGTATAAGCCAGAAACACCAGAATTTTTTTTCAGGAAATCTGATTTTATCCAAGTTCAGGCAGATTATACAACCCACTACTTTGCTTCAGTTTTCTCCCAAAAAAGAAAACTGGGCACTTCCATGCAGCAGCATAAATAAAGCTCCTGGCAAGGAATCCAGGTCGCAACTCAAACCATAGTAAAGTTAGTCAACAATCACCTCGTTACCTACAGAGTTTCAAGCAACTTGCTCAGATACTGCAAATCACTTTTCATTATTTTTGGGAAATCCTGGAGAACAGGTGAAATGCCAGAGGACTAGAGATATGCAAGTATTTCCCTTTTAACAAAGGAAAAGAAAATTCTGGAAACTACAGGCCAGTCAGTGTGACCTCAATACTAGGGCCATTTCCATACTAGATTGTTCTGAGTGTCATGATTCCACTTTCAATATCCTATGGAATCCTGGGGTTTGCAGCTTCAAATGGCCTAGGAAAAATGTTAGAGATATTATACAGGATTCTGTTTGCTAATATCTTGATGACAATGCTGCTACTAGCAGGATATGGGTTTGTCAGGAATAAATCCTGCCAAACTAAACTTATATCTTTTTTGATTGGGTCGCTTGTTTAATGAGGATAATGCTGCAGATGTCATTTATCTTGATTTCAGCAAAGCATTTGATAAACACCCCCCATGACATTTTGATCACCAAACTGACTAATAAGGAGATGGAACACCATCAGGTAGTATCTAAAATTGGTTGGAAACTCAAGCAATACGTAACTGAACGAAAGGAAGAATCAAAAAAATCCGTATTGCTTGAGTTTCCCAACCAATTTTGGATCTACCTGATGGTGTTTCCATCTTATTCCTTATTTAGTCAGTTTGGTGATCAAAATGTCATGGGGGGATCTTATCAAATGCTTTGCTGAAATCAAGATAAATGACATCTGCAGCATCTCTACGATCTATTAAGATAATGAACTTATTAAAACACAAGAGAAGTTTAGTTTGGCAGGATTTATTCCTACAAACCCATGCTGGCTCCTACTAGTCACAGCATTGTCATCAAGATATTAGCAAACAGAGTTCCTGCAAACTACTGGTTTTAACAATTTTCCTAGGCCATTTCTGAACTGCAAACCCCAGGATTCCATAGGATATTGAAAGTGGAATAGTAGCACTAGAACAATCTAGATGGAAATGGCCCTGTATTGAGGTCACACGACTGGCCTGTAGTTTCCAGAATTTTCTTTTTTGCCTTGTTTGAAAAGAGGGAATGTTTCTGCATATCTCTAGTCCTCTGGCATTTCACCTGTTCTCCAGGATTTCCCAAAAATGATGAAAAGTGATTCTGCAAGCATGCTTAGCAGGAAACCACTTTAAAGCTATCCTAGGTTAACGAGGTGATTGTTGACTAACTTCTTATCAGTTTTAGTTGTCACTTATCCTTGCCAGGGTCTCTGCTGCTGCATGGAAGTGCCCAG
>CAOKZL010005435.1:0-10634 GCA_948472985.1 Iguana delicatissima | reverse complement strand
AGTTTGGGAGTCCAAAGAGGGGCCTTTGTCCTCAGCCAGAGTTCTTGGCCCTCAGGGGAACTACAAATCCCAGAATTCCACAGGATCAGAGCACTGTAACAGTGTAGTGTGGGGAATGGCCTCAGTAACTTCTCCGACCTGACTAAGGAGCAATTGTAAATATGAAACAGTTACTTATGAGTAAAGCTAGGTAACTGTTTTGTATTTCTGATCACTACGTGGCCATCTCCACTAGATGCTTTATAGCGCGATTATTCCACTTGCAACATCCTATGGGAGACCTGGGGTTTGCAGTTTAGGGAGGGGCCCCTCCCTAAACTGCAAACCCCAGGATTCCATAGGATGTTGAAAAAGCCAAATTCATTGCGCTATTAACAGTCTAGTGCGGAAATGGCTCAAGCCCACAATGTTGCCCCTTCACCTACTTTGGCCTATCAGGTTGCTTGGGAGAAGGTGGGCCACTCTGCCAGTGATCAGAAGACGGGTGAATGATGTTTCCTCAAGTTTTTTTGGAAAAGAAGGGATCAGATCAGGAGGGGTTACATATTTAAGTACACTAAAAGTAGCTAATACAGATTTCAGCCAAAATTTTTCAAGAAGAAGGAAAATACATATTCATAGAGAGAGGAAATAAAGGCAAACCTCCTCAGAATAAATCTTGTCAGAAAACCTCATGACAACTTTGTCATGATGCTGAGTTGGCTTAGGGCACACAATGCTGACTGACAACAACAACAACGGGTAGGGCTAGTGGTATGTCTCAGAGGGAGCGTGTTTGGGGGAATGGAAGGAAGAAGTAAGGGAGGCCTCAAAGTGTTTTGACTGGGAGTGCTGGTGTAAAGGGGGCTGGAGGTGGAAAGGTAGAGATTTTTTGAGAGAAAAAATAGGTTAGGTCTTGAGCAGACCTGAGAGAAAAAGATACCTTTAGATCTTGAGAGAACCTGAGAGAAAACAGGTTTAGGTCTTGAGAGAACCTGAGAGAAAAAACAGAACTTTAGGTCTTGAGAGAACCTGAGAGAAGAGACCTTTAGATCTTGAGAGAACCTGAGAGAAAAAGAGAACTTTTAGGTTCTTGAGAGAACCTGAGAGAAAAATAGAACTTTAGGTCTTGAGACCTGAGAGAAAAAGAGACCTTTAGGTCTTGAGAGGAACCAGAGAAAAAGAGAATTTTAGGTCTTGAGAGAACCTGAAGAGAAACAGAACTTTAGGTCTTGAGAGAACCTGAGAGAAAAGAGAACTTTGTATTAGGAACTGTAAAAAAAGGCTAGGGGGCTGCATTTACCCCCAGGAGGTAGAGGGACATCAACCCATTGTCACACCTGCTCCTGGCCCCCAAAATTCAATTTTCTTGGGCCCCCCAAAAACCCTTTGAGAAATGGACTATTTTCATGAAGTTGCAGGCCTTTCTAGGGCACTTTCTGTTTAGGAGAGGCCTTTTATGGTGCTAGGGAAGCTGAGAAGGTGTCACTTCCTGTTCAAAACAGAGGGTCTTCCTTGAGGCCTGTTGGCTCGACAGGGGGTCTCAGAAAACCCCTTCCAACCCCTTTGGAGGGCATTTTGCAAATACAGATAATTTTTTAAAAAAAATCACATTTTTTTTAACCTCTGGGGACCCCAGGGGCTTTCAATTGTCTCCCTCCACCCTCCCAGCCATTTGGGGAGCATTTTGGTTTGAAATGTTTTGATTTTTCTGAGGACCTGGAGGCTGTAAAAATGCCCCGGACAACCAACGCAGGCTGCGGCATCTACCTTGTCCACCTCTGCTTTAGGTAATGGCATCTGGTCTGTCTTCAACACTTTGCACACTCCGGGAAATATTTGTGCAATATTTGACAAAAAGAATGTAACGCTCTTTATGATGGCCATGCTTTTTTTTTTTTTTTTGATAAACTTTATTGAATACATACGACTTATACCTACATTGTCATAATAGCCTAGAAAGATGATATTCCCAACATACAGCAATGTCATATACACAATAAGAAATAAGAAAGGCTATGTATGTAGTGTTACATAAGTAAGCAGATGATAATAATAATAATAATAATGATGATGATGATGATGATTTATCTCTCTGCCTTTCCCAGTGGATTGAGGTGGCATTACAAGAACATATAAATACATTAAAATACATTAGAGAGCTGGCTGCGCAGTGGTTAAATGCCAGTACTGCAACCACAAGATTGTGGAGTTCGATCCTGCCCAGGCTCCAAGGTTGACTCAGCCTTCCATCCTTTCGCAGGTCGTAATGAGTACCCAGCTTGTTGGGGCAATTAGCTAAAATACATTGAACGCTCAACATAAAATACTAGTTGATAGGCGGTATAGAAATAAAATGCTATTGCGCTATTAAAACATTAAAATGTAGCCCATCCTCCCCACCCACCAACCCTTCCATCCCCCTAAAACACATTAACTTATTAAAAACAAATGGACAATTGAACTAGAGGCGGTGGAACACTTAGTCTGGGAAGGCCTGTCGGAAGAGAGAGTTCTACTGCCTTTTTAAGCAAGGTAACTTAAAGACTGCGTAAAGAGCTATCATTGTCATCATCAAGATATCATCATCATTCTATGAGAATCCTTGTGCTAGATCTATTGAAGCCAGATACATCCATGATTCCCATCTCCACTATTGTGTACTGAAGCTTTAAACTCAGACTCTGCTACGCAATACCCATGTCTAATTCCTCAGGTCAGAATTTTTTCTTGCTGTTATTAAATAGACTAAACTAAAAATAAAAATCCATCGTCTTTTTCTGTGTCATATTATATATTCTGTTAGACAGCTGACAGAGCAGAGAACGACGGGACAACTAAACGGTATCTTGTTGAATCTTCCGCCTTGTCTTTTATGGGTTACTATACTGTCAGAATGGTTACCATATTTATATTAAGAAGCTTCTATACAACTCTGTAGCTCTAGCCTAATACTCCAAGTTTTTTAACTGAACTATAGTTAGATTAACACTCAACTGTAATTGTAGAAACCCATCCCAGAGATGAAATGAACTAAAAAATGAGAAAAGGAAGAAGAGAAGAAAAAAGAGGCAAAAAAAAACCAAAATTCAATCAACTGAGACATGGTGTCCAGCTTACTTTCCTATATTTAATCATTTACTAAAAGAAAACAACTACATAATATGTCGGTTTATTGCTAATTGCCCTGTGGCTCTATAAACTCTATAAGCAAAAAGGTCTATAGGAGACATTAGTATGGTATTGTAGAACTTTATAGAACTTTACTAAAATACAATCATAATAGTCAGATAGTCAAAAATCATACCATAGCTACCAGTTGGTCAGAATTTATGTTCTTTTAGTCAAGTACAGATAAATTTTTAATTACCATTATGATTCATTTTGTTTCTCTTTTCCCTTAATTATATGTGTAAACATATCACTTTCAAGGACCTCATGGTACTAGGAGTATCAGGTTTTTTCCAATTCTCGGGAAAATTTAGCTGCTCAGTCAGGTATAACAAAATCCTCTAGAATTTAAAGATTCAGAGGAAGATCTTGAATCATGTTCAGCAAGTAAAATTTAGGAGACATAGGGAAATTTGGAGTCCAAGATATCTGGCAAATTTTGCTATGTACAGTGATCCAAAAATTTTTTTTGTTTTTCTTACATTATCCATAATACTGTAAAAAGTACCCAGCTCATTCTTACATTCCAGCAGTTTCCAGAAAGTGGATTTGTATATTTTATTTAATTTGGCTGGTGTTAAATACCATCTGTGTAACATTTTCTCATGTAGTTTTCTTTCAAATTTTGGGCAGTAGTAAATTTATGTGTCTGTTTCCAGCTCTGCTCCCAATGCTGTAGTTGGCTTGGTTCCCTATGTTCCTTTCCCATTTAAGTATCTTGCAGTTTTTATGATGTCTTCTCCCTTGTGTCTGAAGAGTAAATTTTTATTTAGCTTACACATAAGCTTAGTCTCAAAAATCAATTATTGTATCTTTTGAAAAATTTCTAATTTTGTATCCATTTTGAACTGTTCCAATAGTTTTTCAAAAAGGGAAAAACCAATTGCAAATTATATTTTCTTTCGCCAATTCTTCTTGAGTTTTTAATCTAACGGACTTAAACCGTGAAATAAATTATGTCTTTGTAGGGGGAAAACCACATGGCACAAACCCGAAAGTCCAGTTGGGTTAAAGAGAAAGGGGAAGGTTGTTCTTTGCTTTCTGGCTAAGGGTGATGAAAAGGGAGGATGAAGCTGAAACTCCCAGTCAGGGGTTTTCCACAAATATCTTTTTAAAAAAATTTTTTTATTTATTCTAACAAATACAGGAAAAACAACCAAAAAGGTAAACAAATATCACATTCATCAATACAAACAGTATATATAATATAAAAATCCCCATTTTTTATAAAGCTTTTTCCCCTTTCCTTTTCAATTTGGCCACTAAGGACCATTCTCTTTCAACTTTGTCTTTATCAATCTTTGTCCATTAGGAGTCAACACATCCATTTGGAACATCTCATATAACTTCTATAGGCAAAATCCAAACTGAAGGCGTATAATTTTGGCGTCACATATATAAAAAATTTTTTTGATATTTTAGATTGGAATCCCACAGGATATCAAGTTGGCAAGAAAAAGAAAGCCATGGATGGTCTTCAGGGAAAAGAAGATGAGAAGACCATGAAGGAGAAAGAGTTCGGGGCCCAAAAATCAAACCCAAATGACTTTAATTTTTAGGACTTAAGCTTTGGGAAAAAAGAGAAAAGTCTTCAAATCTAGACCTGCCTCAAAATAAACCTTCACACCACCAGCACGGTTTTCGGGAAAATTCTTAGAACAAACAAGGGCTGCTGCATGTACTATACAGACAGCTCACAACAGAAACCCCCAAAATTTTAGTAGTTGCTAGTGCATAAAAACCTAAGGGTTTGGGAAAACAACGGGCATTTTAACAGTTTTCCAAGGAGATTGTGAGTTTTGTTCCCCATGCCTGAAAAATAGGTTGCCTAAAATCTGCCGGGGCCCAAAAAAAACAGAATGAGGCAATGTGTGCCGTCGTGGGGGGCGGCAAAATTACAGAACCAAGCCCAATAAGAGTTGGAGTCAGAAAAAGTGACAGGGGCCCCGGGGGTGTGGTTACAATGCCGGGAAACAACAAAAAGTGTACCCACAAAGTTTACATCCCAAAGAAGAAAAGGGCTCAGGAGGGAGAAAAAAACCAAGAGGATTTTATCAGAACAACTGGGGGGAAACTAAATCAGACAATGGTAGAAAACAGGAAAATGTTGGGGGCTTGTTTTATAGGGCCTGAGGAAAGGAGTGGCTTTGCTGCTGTGTTGTTAGTAGAATAGTAATATACTACTCTATTCTGCTTTGGTCATACCACATTTTGGACTGTACCAGTTAGGGCACTCCCCTTAAGAAGGATATTACAAGCTGGAACATGTCCAGAGGAGGGCAACCAAAATGGTTAGTCCGGAAGCCCCTCATGTTTAAATATTTGAAATATGTCAAATTTGAATTTTAAAAATAGGACAAAGAGCAATGGATTTCACTTTTAAAGAAGATTCCATCTAAACCTCAGAAGAATTTTTCCCATGCAGAGTGTCTGGGGAATAAAACTGCCTCAAAGTGTGGTGGAGCCTCCTTCTTTGGATGTTTTTAGTTAAAGGTTTGGGTGGCCAGTTGGAGTCCTTTGATAAAGTGTTCCCGCATAGCAGGGGGTTGGACTGGATGGCCCTTGTGGTCTCTTCCAACTCTATGATTCTACAATTCTATGATTTTATGATTGTCAGCTCTTGAAACCCTCTTAACCTTCTCTTCTCCCCGGCTAAACAAACCCACCCCCCCAGTCGGTCCTCATAGGACTTCATAGTTTCCAGGCTTTCTACCAATTTGGTCACCCTCCATGTCCAGGTTTGTCCAGAGAAACATGGATCATTTTTGACTTCACTGCTTAGTTATGTATACATTACATTACATTGCATTACATTACATTAGTGAAACAAAAAGATTTTTGCCCACCTACCTCAAACCTATTTTTCCCAAAGGCAGACTGGGACTGAGGGATGGGAAAAATGGTTCCAGAGGGGCATTTAGGGTGGGGCAAATTCATGTGCCCTGGGCATCAATGCCATGGGGGTGCAAGAGCTGTGCATTTAAAGGGGTGGTGGGTTGGGGTAGGGGTAAGAAGGAGGAAACTTCCACTTGCCTTAGGGACCTTTACGCTAGATACATACTGTCCTATTCACTGGCTATTGGGAAAAAAAGATGTTTACCTGTTCCTGCCAGCGAGTGAGGTTATGGCAAAGACCTGTACAAAACCACTTCTGATTGTTGCAGCCTCACTTGCTGGCAGGAAGGGGATGGGGAAAAACCATCTTCCCGTGCCCAAGACCAGTTTAAGACCTCCATCTCGGCCCCCCTGCTGTTTGGTAAGCAGGTGTAGGGGAGCATTTACTGTGCCATGAGGGAAGATGTTAGTGATATGGGCAGTTGCACATCCATACGTTACAAACTCAACTGAAAACAAAAGTCACATGTATTTTTTATGATTTTTCAAATGTCATTTTTTTTCTCTTAAAATTACAGGACTTGCAGAGAAAAGGGGGGTGGGGAAAAAAATAGTCTCCCCTCACTGCCATCCATTTTTTTGTTTAGCCAGGAAGCTGATGAAGTGACACACAGGAAAGATAAATGTATTGAAAACAAATGAAGGGTAACCACCACACTTGAATGGTTTAATTCTTGTCTCTGAGGTAATTAGCCAAATTAACTTTTACCTTTTAGCAGCAATTTCCTGTAGCTATGCCACTGAGAGAGAGGCTGAGTCTGGATTTTTGTTTGAAAGTTTGATGAATATACCTTGTGTGGTGGCTCCCATCTCTCGGGGATGATTTTTTTGGTAGTGTGAACACTGAATTTTTAAATGTTAAACTTTTTGTTCAGCACCATGACAGAGTTTAGCACCCAGGTTGAAACCCTGCTACTAGGGAAAAAACCCCACCAACTGCAACGGGTGTGTACCCTTCAGGAACTGATTGAGCCCAAAAATCAATTTCCCTGAAAATTTGAAATTTTTTTGGTTTTTAAGTATTTAAATTTCCAAACATTTGTTTGCCATTTAAATAAATCCTCAAATAGGGACATATAAAACAGTATGAGAAAACAGATTAAAATTTTTTTTACTGATTATTTATAAATAAAATTACATAGAACAATAAATAACCGGGATATTAAACTGCAAAACGAAAATAATGGAATAAAGTATAAATAATGTATATAAAGACTATTCCTATGATAAATTTTAAAACATATTTTACAAGGAAAAAACACATTAAAGGAGAAAAAAAAAAAACTTATTTACTTTTAGATCACAAACAAGTGGTCACAAATATATCCAAAAGTTTGCTTGCATACCATATAGGGAATATAAATAATTAGTAATAGAAAAATTTCCAAGTTTGTCGTGGTTCTCTACAGAAATGGTAACTGGCTCCTCATATTAGGAAGGGCCCTGAAATTTGCTCAATATGTATGTCTTGAGACCATCTAATATATTCAAAAGCATTAGCTTGCATTGTTTAAAAGTGCTTTCCCATCCCACAGAGTCTCAGCACCAAGTCATTTACTGCATCAACCATCCAAAAAGTAAGGCGAAGGGGAGACTTCACATCCTTTCTTTCAGTCAGTCAGCCAGATGTTAGGTTGATTCGGGCTTTCCCTGTCACTTTTTTTAGGTAGCTACTTTGCTTTGATGGCCTTATCTGTGTTGTGAGGGTTTTGACGTTTGGTTTTAGAAACAATGTGCTGGGAACAGAGAAATGTTATTGTAATGAACTGTGAAAAGAGTACAGATGCAGGAGAAGGCTTGGTTGAAAGGCTGAACTGTGCGCAAGCTGAATGTGTAAATGGGGGGGGATACTTTCACAAACCCATCCATGAGAAAGAATTTCACACAACCATCCATGAGAAAGAAATTGTTATAATTGCTATCAAATAGATGATAGCATGTAAGAATTTGAAAGGTTACAGTTATAAGGTGCTGCAAATCCAATGCTTTCTTGGCAATGCCAAGGTGTGCAGTTGTTTCGTCAATGTTCCTAATAAAACTTTTGGATCTACGCCTAATTACTTGAACTGAGAAAAAATTTGACATTCACACAGAGGGGAGATCTGCATTCTCAGCCTCCGTCATGGCTTGATTGTAGCCCAAGGCAGGAAGCTGTCTTTTTCTTCTCCTTACCCAGTGTTCTGGTGTGAAATGCCTTGGTCTCACTTCAAGATGCTGAAGTGATGTTCAAAGGTTTTGGGAACTTCAAAGCTGAAGGAAGGCCTCTCCCTTGAAGGCCCTGTCTGAAGCCCAAAGGTGTGTGGAGGATTTTTCTAGCTCCACCAGTGGGAACAAAACACAGCAAAGGGCTCCAGCTATGGAATGTTTTCCCCCTTGGGAAACCCAACTCAAAGTACTTTATTCCAGCCCCCAAAAATATGTTTCTTTTATTAAAGCCTTTGGGAGCTATCATTCCAAAATACTTGTGTAAATTTTTTTTAAAATTTTAACCTGCTGAATCCTATGATAGCTTTTGGTTTGTTTGGCTTATTTTATTGCTTTAAATTGTTTTAAATGTTTAGACTTTGTACTTATAGTCCCCTAAATTATGATATATGAGGGGAAGAAGAAGATTAATAAATAAATAAACAGGTGGAGGTTGGGGAAATCTTAAGATCCCATAAGCCTAAGTTTCTCCATCACTATATTAAGGGCAGGGGCCATATGATTGCATTTGCCCTGCTAAAAGGTTTAAAATTTGAATCTTCTGCAGAAAAGAAAAAGGATAAAAAGCACTCAGAAATAAATGGAGGGTTAGAATGAGATGTTATTTTTTGTGTTATGTGCCTTTAAGTCAATTTAAGATACCATGACCTTTCATAGGGTTTCCATAGCAAGTTTTATTCAGAGGAGGTTTGCCATTGCCTTCCTCTGAGGCTGAGAGTGAACCACCCAAAGGTCCATTTTTCATGGGGGAGAGTAGGGGCTCAAACTTTGGTTCCCCCAGTCTTTGGCCATTTCACATTCTTGAGCTTGTCCCCCCTTCCAACACCCTGTGGAATTCTGGGGTTTTAGTTTATGGGGGCAAGACTCTTGGTTGAAAACCCCCCCCTAAACTGCAAAGCCCAGGATTCCATAGGGTGTTGAAAGGGGATAAGCACTATAACAGTGTAGTAAAAATCCCCTATACATACACCCACCAACATCCATTTTATTATAGAGGTCAGCCATTGGAATTCCTTTAAGCCTATGACTTCCCCAAAATAGGGGGGCCCCATGGCTCAGGGGATTAAATCTGGTCTCCGGGAAAGTCCTGGTCCAACAAAGTCACACCTGCAACCCTTTTCCAAAAAAGGGGGAGAAAAAAGGCAGGGCAAATCCCACAAAAAGTACTGTGGAAGGGGAAGGGGGTTTTTCCGCCCTACACTGTTGTAGTGCCATTATTCCACTTTCAACATCCTGGTTTTGGGGGTTTTTGGGTTTTTCAAGGTCCAAGAGCTCTCTGCTTGAAATGAAAGGGGGCCCCCCCCCAAACCAACCCCCATTCCATAGGGGTTGAAAGGGGGAAAAACACAAAACTTCCCCCGGGGGTAAAGGGCCCAAATTTTTTTCACCAGCTTTTTTTTCAGCTATACATTTTAAAAAGTGGGGGTTTTATTTTGCTTCATGTGTGATTATATCTACTCAGAAGCAGGTCCCCTTGTGTTCAAAAACCCCCGGGATTCCCTGAGTTAATGCACAGGGCTGACAGCCTCTCCCATTGTAATAAACATAAACCTTTTAAATTTTAAAATATCACCCCCCCAACAATTGTGGAAAAACTGAAAAGGGAAAATTTTCCCTTGTGAGCAATGAAAAAGTGAATCCCGAAATAAAAGATAATGTGTTTCTTGGTTTGAAAAAAGGTTTTTTAATACCAGATTTTGTTTGTTCTTGAAAAACAAAATTCATTATAATTGAACTATGGGACTTTTGTTCCTTTTTTGAATTTTTTTTTTTGCACTTTGGGACTTTCTGTGAAAATATTTTTGGCTTTTTATTTTTTTGTTTTTGGGCTTTTTATTTCCTGGGCATAAATAAAGGTTTCTGCAGAACCACCAAAGCCCTTCAAAATTTTCCCATACTGCCCGGAAAAAGAAAAAGCCCCCTAAAAAAAAACAGTTCCATCATTGTTTTTACACCCCAAGGCCCAAGTCCAAAAGCGTTACAAAAAAAGAAAAAAGGAAACAATCCATTTAAAACCAAACCCAAAAAAGAATTTCCTTTTAGGTAAAAAAAGCGCCAATTTTTAAAAAACTTCCCTGAAAAAAAGTTAAAAACATCCAACTTTTTTAAACACCACTTTTTTTTTTCCCCAAAAATTTTTTTTCAACCACAATTTGGGGGGGGAAAATTCCCCTTAAAAAAAATTTATTCTCTATTGAAACACAAAATGGGTTTAATTACCCGGGAAACCAAACACCCAACACAAACGCCGAGTAGATTAAAAAAATGAAAAAATGGTCCCCCCCCCTTAAAATGTTTTAAAAAAACTTACAAAAATATCCTTTTTACCCACAATGTAATCATTTTCCCCCAACCCAATCCGGGGGGACAAGGGGGGAAACCAG
>CAOKZL010005434.1:0-10480 GCA_948472985.1 Iguana delicatissima | reverse complement strand
CTACCTTCTGCTCACCTCTGGGATAGAGTGGGGGACATAGAGATCTGCCTGCCTCGTTACCTATCCCTGCTGCGGGGTTTCGCTGCTGAGAGCTGGCTGAAGGCTCAGCACGAATGAGGAGGGAGGGGAGTGAGAGAGGGAAGGGGGGGGGTCTGGCTCGGGAAGCTCTAAGGGTGTGTGTGTGTGTGTGTGTGTGTGGAGAGAGAGAGAAAAGGGGGGGGGGCAGCTGCAGAGGCTCCTCCCCCCCACGGGGCACCAGCCCAGCCCTGTTTTTCTGTCACTAGCAAACGGCTGCGGTGGCAGGAGTCCCCCTCCTTCTTCCCTCTGGGGGCCCCTTTCACCGCCGGGGCCGGGCCGTCCCCTTTGCAGATGGCGGCACAGTGGATGACGGCCCCCAGGCCCCGGGGGCCCATGAGGGGGGGGGAGCCAAGAAGGCTGTGCCTGCCACCACTTGTTCCGCAAAGTCCTGGCCAAGTGCAGCGCGCCCCCCCCCGGGCACGAGGTGAGGAGTGGCATTCCCAGGACGGGTACTTTTTCTTCCCTCCCCTCCCCTCCCCTCCCCTCCCCTTCTGTCCCCACTTGCCTTGCATGAGTATGACCCTCTATTGCAAGGTACACTGATCTTCTTTTGCCCACCCCTTTTCCCACATCATTGCTTAAAGTGGGCATCCCCCCCTCTCAGCATGGCAGGGGCGTTGTCCTTCTGCTGGACAGCACCACCTGCCCTGGTGTCCCCTTGGGCATCATTCCTACTGCTTGAGTATTAACATCCTTTTACTTAGGCACCATAGTGTACAGTAGAATCCTCCCTGGCACCCGGGCCCACCCCGGCATCAAAAATTGCTTTCCATTGTGGCACTTTCTGCTGTTTCTGTTTGGGTTTCTGTGGATGGGCTTGATTTTACTGTCGGGGGTTTTGGCACTTGGAAAACAATCTGTTCTCTTTTCCCCATTCTTAACTAGTGGGTTTTTGTTTTCAAGAGAGTTCTTCCAGGCAAGAAAGGGATTATAGGATGGAGGCATGCCGCTTCACTTAAGAGATGCCACTCCTTTGTGGCCACAGTAGACGGGGCACTAACAAGGGGACTAAAAATTGGGGGAATGGAGGAAAAGTTTGTGGGGAAAAGCATAGACACACTTGAAGAATGGATGGTCCAGCATTTTCATTGCTAGACAGGTAGGACAGGGGGTGGGGGGGGAGTAGGGTGCTTGGGAGTTCAGTGGATCATTTTTTTTTTATATGAGGATATATTTTAACAGTGTAGAGCATGTATAAATGTGGAAGAGTGTGTCTCTGCTTGTGTTTGTTATTGCTTTAGTCTTATGTGGGTGAATATGTACTTCTTTCTCTAAATTACATTTCAAAGCAGTGCATTAAGACTGAAGTGGATTTTCTTAAACCCGTGTGCTCATCTCTGTGGGGTAGATCTGTCTTGCATTCAGGCAAGCCTAGGCGTGTGGGGGTGCACTGTTTATGGGCAGCTGTGTATACAGGAAGTATGTGTGTGAAAAAGAGAGGGGGAGGATGAGAAATGTCTGTAAAGGCTTTTTGTGTGTCTTTGAATGTTTGTAGAGATTCCTGTATATATAACTGTCTCCTATTGCTTGTAAGTGCTTTTTTTGCAGGTAGTGAATGCCACTAGTCATTTTGCCAACTTGCTGATGGATCACGCTCTGTGACAGGTTTGGGGAGTATATATAAAAGTGAGCTGTGAAAGGGTTAGTATAAAAAAATTGTAAAATCTTGGATATATGGAATGCTGAGCAGTACTGGAGTGGAATGCTTCGGGACCTGGCTGTTTCCTGCCCTGTTTTTTAAGGTCTATTCACCACTTTTGTCCCTTTTTCCCCAGTTCCCCCATTGCCCCCATGTCTAGGTTAGGGTGAAAAGAAAAGTAACAAATTGGGCTGGTGATGAAAGGGTAGGAATGGAAGAACTATAGAGATATAGCTGAATGGGGGGACGGGGTGAAACCAGCACTCTGCTGTGGGGCTCTGAAAAGCTGATAGTAGCCTTGGGGGGGTAGGTAGGGGAGAAACACCATGTTTTCATACATACCCTTTTCTGACACTTATGCCATAACTTTTTCCCCAGGATAGGTGCACCTTGCTACCTGTTGGTCCTTTTTCCCAAATTTCATTTTAAAATTTCCCTTTTTTATTAGTTCTTCAGGTACCAAACTCATCAGCCTGAAAAAAGCCTAGGCAATGTACAACTGTTTTCAGTTGCTTGCTATCTATGCCTTTTCTTTTCTCCACATCCCTGGAGTTTTTTGAAACATAGATTGTAGGTTCTCAGGGCAAAGACGTATATAGTGTTGTTTTCGTAAGAAAACAGTTTTTCAGACATCATTGTATGTCGGGGCAACAATATCTTCATACAGGAGCAGGCTAATCAATCTTCTGTCTTCAAGACATCTTTTTTTGTTACTTTCCACTACTAAATACAATCCCCCCATGGAACTCCCAATTGGTTGTAAAGGATTCTGGAACCATGCCTTTAGGCTTCACTGTCTGGTCGTGTAGGGTGCAGTCCAGGCCCGTAGGATTTCATTGTGTCCCCTCCAGAGCTTGGCTGTGCTGGCTGTGGAATTCTAGGAGTTGTAATCTAAAACAAAAAGTATATTTTCCAAACTCTAGCCCTTTTTATGAAAAGGAATCCCAAAACAACCCCCGCAGTTCCTTGTAGCTGCATGTTAAGGAGAAACTTGGTAGTAACGGGGGGGCTGTCTTTTTGGAAAAGTTTATCCTCCTTTTTTTTCTCTCATTAAAATTCCACAATCAGTTCCCAAATCCAGTAGGTTTGAAGATCATGGCCTGGGGCAGTATGTATGTATCTGTGTGTGTGTTTATCCAAACAAAAAAATAAAAGTTGGCATAAGAAGAAATCTTTGTACGCTGAAACAACACCATGGCTGTGTCTTAGAAAATTCAAATATCTGTATAAAGAAATAAAGATATGTGGCTTTCACTGCTGTGTTTGGCTCTTGATTCGTTCCCTTCCCCGAGCCATCAACTATTTTATAACAGACTACTTGTGACTATCTTGTGTTTTATTCAAAGAACATTTGCCATGTTAGTTGGATAATTATCAAAGGGATATTGTACACCTTTGAGACTGAGAGAAAAAGGTTTATAGCAAAAGCTTTTGTAGACTGAGTCAGATGAAGTAGACTATGACAGCTTATGCTACAGACTTCTTGCTTCAGTTAGTTAGAGGTGCTACAGTATGTCTCCTGTGTTTGATGTGCCCATTGCGCCCAGCCTGGTGGCTGTGTTCTTTCCATACGGAGAGCCCTGTTTTTTTATTTGGTGTACAAGTGATGACTGCACATTCTCATCTTTGCAAGAGAACTCAGGGGGAAAAGAAGACAGGAGTTGGGGGGTTGCCAACATGCAATAAAAGTGGCAATGAATTAAAGTTTGCGGAAAATGTTAGAATAGAGTTGGGTGTCCCATTCCCTGGATGTTGGACTGGTGGCCAAAACAGTGTTGGTGCACATGTCTATGGGGTGGGGGGCGGTTTGTCTGCTTCTGGCAGTCCCTTTTGAGGTGACGTACCCAGTGCACTGTTGCACTGAGACAGCAAGAAATGACCAGAAAGACCTATTTTTTTAGAAAGTTTTATACAGTACAGAAGTAGCCAGGAGAGTATCTGCACTAGAGGACTATACCAGTTTGCCCCATCAACTGTCACGGTCGCTTTCGTGGAATCTTGAGATTTGGTGAGGCACTTCGAATTCAGTCCAGAGTTCTTTTCTGCTCCCCTAAACTATAATTCTGAGAATTCTATATTCCCCCCAAACTACAGATCGCGGGAGATGACTTTTAAAGTGGGCTCCAACTGTTCTGTGTATTACAGACAGAAGAAGCTCTCAAGGAAGGAACAGTTACAAACTGTTTAAAAAGGTTTAAAATTTACAAGAACATGCAAGAACTGCCTGGAGCTGTAGTTGGTGTGTGTTTGATGTTTTATAGAGGTTCTTGGTTTTGGGAAAAATTTAGAACTGGGCAACATAGACCTGCAAATGTTGCTGGACTGCAATTCCCATCTGCCCTAGCTAAAAACTAGTGCTGAAAGACAGTGGGAATTTCAATGCAACAACTTCTGGAGACATGTTCTCCGTCCCGCCACCAGTGATTTATAACAGTTAAAAGAGGTTGAAGACTGCTTTAAAATGAAAGTGCAGACAGTATTAAATAACAGATACTTCCAGACAGGAGATGTTGAGGCTGTTTGGAACTATGAGTGCTCCTACAATAAGATTGTTCTTACTGTATTAGGAGTGTGTATATTTTTTTCAGACTATACCTTCTATAGCTTCTCCAGCTGTTTGTAAAACAGAGCTGGTCCTGCTATTAGAGGGAGGTTCTGCCTGAAGCAGCAGATCTTGGATATTTAAAGGTAGCAAACTGTTGTTTAGTTCATTTACTATTTAGAGTTGCCAGAGTGAAAACTGGAGAGGGCTTTTGGAGTCTAGAAACAGGTATTTCAGCAACTGTTACCTATTATTTGGGTTTTATGACAGGCCTCACTGCAAAATCCCACCCTGCACAGCCAAAAAGGAGGAGTTTTTCCCCAGTTTACAGTTGGCAAGCTTAGCTATTATTGTTTTTGTACTGCCAAAATAGTGTGGCTGGCTTTGGCATCCATGCACTTGAATTTGGAGGAAAAGGTGGGCATCACCTTTGGTCTTCCTCCTGAGGTCCCAAAATATCTTGGGCTGACAATTTTGCAGAGTTGCAAGACTTGCACTTATAGTTCCAATGAGTTTCTTGTTCAGTCCCCAGTCTCTGCTCCATTTGGGTGCTGGTCTTCCTCTGGGGTATTAGCTTTATTTCACTGGGCTTTATGGGATTGGACTCAAGTCTCTTGAGATCTATAAACATCTTTTAGTAGTCATGGTTCCCTCTGAATTTGGAACACAGGATGTGAGAGGCTAAGATAATTGGCTTCTGTTCCCATCACTGGGATGACTGTTGGTACTTATGTGATATAGAAGGAATTGTGAGGAACAGGAGGAACCCATATTAATTCCCTCTCCCTGTGCTAATGGATCTAACATAGTTGTTAATGCCCCTTCCCTCAATCAGCGGGAAGTCTGGAAGTGCTCATGATGGCTTCTACATTGACAATTTCCCTCCTAGAAAAAAAAGGGTTTTGATCCCAAAGGGGAAGATGGCCTAACAGTTTTTTTCCCTCCCCCCCAGGGTATTGCATTCTGCTAGCAGGAAATTGAAAATGTAAAAGCCATCATGAGCACTTCCAGACTTGCATTGAGGGAAAGGGGCATTAACAACTATTTTAATCCATTAGCACAGGGAGGGGGGAATTAATAGGGGGTTTCCTCCTGTTCCTCACAATTCCTTCTATATACATAAGTCCCAACAGTCATCCCAGGGGATGAACAGAAGCCAATTATCTTAGCCTCTCCATCCTGTGTTCCAAATTCAAAAAAGGGGAACCATACTCTACTAAAAAGATGTTTATAGATCTCAAGGACTTGACCCAAAATCCATCAAGCCCAGTGAAATAAAACTTACCCCAAGGAAACCCCGCACCCCCAAAAGGAGCAGAGACTGAGGACTGAACAAGAAACTCATTGGAACTATAAGTGCAAATTCTTGCAACTCTGCAAAAATTTAAACCCCCAAAATATTTGGTACCTCAGGAGGAAGACCAAAGGTGATGCCCACCTTTTCCTCCAGTTTCAAGTGCAGGGTGCCCAAAACCAGCCACACTATTTTGGCAGTACAAAAACAATAATGGGTAAACTTCCCAAAATGTAAAATGGAGAACTCCTGTACCTTTAATGGCTGTGCAGGGTGGGATTTTCAGCAGAAAGAGGCCTGTCATGCAACCAAGTAATAGGTAACAGTTGCTGAAATACCTGTTTCTAGACTACCAAGAGCCCTCTCCAGTTTTCACTTCCACCTTCTAATAGTAAATGAACTAAACAACAGTTTGCTCCTTCATATCCAAGATCTGTGCTTCAGGCAGTAACCTCCCTCTAATGGCAGGACCACTCTGTTTTTACAAACAGCTGGAGAAGTTATAGAAGGTATGAGTCTGAAAAAAAATATACACACTCCATCACAGTACAGTAAGAACAATCTTATTCAGGAGCACTGCATCAGTGTGCCAAACAGCCTCAACTATCTCTTGTATCTGTTATTTAATACTGTCTGCACTTTCATTTTAAAGCAGTCTTCAACCTCTTAACTGTTATAGGAATCACTGGTCGGCAAGGAGAACATTCAAAAAAGTTTCATTAAAAATATGTCTTTCAGCACTAGTTGTGCTAGCTAGGGCAGATGGGAATTGCAGTCCAGTTGCTATGTTGCGGTTCTGAATTATAGTATCCTGTCAAGGGAAACCACAGAACCTCTAAAAAATACATCAAACACACACCAACTACAGCTCCAGGCAGTTCTTGCATGCTTGCATGGAATCGGGGCTCTTTAAATTACTTTTAAACAGTTTGTAACTTTTCCCTTTTCCTGTAAAGAAAGCTCTTCTGTCTGTAATACACAGAACAAATTGGAGCCCCCCTTAAAAAGTCATGGCTCCTGCGATTTGTATTTGGGAGAAGTATAGAATTCTCAGGAAAGGGGACAGAAAAAACTTCTTTCACTGGGTTAAGTGCCTCACCCCAAAACTCAAATTCCACGAAAACGAAAACCGTGACAGGATTGGGGGCCCAAAATGGTATAGTCCTCTATGCAGATACTCTCCTGGCTCTTCTGTACTGTATAAACTTTCTGAAATAGGTCTCTTACTGGTCATTCTTTTCTGTCTCGTGCAACAGTGCACTGAGATACGTCACCTGAAAGGCACTGCCAGAAGCAAAACAAACCCCCACTCCACCCCATAGACTGTGCACCTGGCCACCGTCCAACATCCAGGGAATGGGACACCCAGACTCTATTCTCAACATTTTCGCAAACTTGAATTGCAGTCGTGTCCACTTTGATTGCATGTTGCCCCAACCCACAACTCCTGTCTTCTTTCCCCATGAGTTCTACTTGCAAAGATGATGTCAGTCATCACTTGTACACCATGGAGGGTAAAAGAACAGGGCTGCTCCAGTATGGAAAGAACACAGCCACCAGGCTGGGCAGAAATCAGATGGGCACATCAAACACAGGAGACATACTGTAGCACCTCTGAGACCTGAGACCCCAAAATTCGGGGGGGCTCTCCATAGTCTACTTCATCTGACTCAGTCTAAAAAAGTTTTTTGTATACCCTCTCTCAGTCTCAAAGGTGCTACAATATCCCTTTGCATAATTATCCAAAACTAACATGGCTTGTCTTTGAATAAAACACAAAAATAGTCACAAGTAGTCTGTTATAAAATAGTTGATGGCTCTGAAGGAACGACCCAAGCCAAACACAGCAGTGAAAGCCACATATCTTTATATTTCTTTATACAGATATTTAATATTACATTCTAAGACACAGCCATGGTAGTCTGTTTCAGCGTACAAAGATTTCTTCTTATGCCAACTTTTATATTTTTGTTTAATAACACACACACAGATACATACCTGCCCAGGCCATGATCTTCAAACCTACTGGAGTTGGGGGAACTGATTGTGGAATTTTCAATGAGAGTCAAAAAAAGGAGGAAAAAACTTTTCCTAAAAGACAGCTTCCCGTTACTACCAGTCCTTAACATGCAGCTAAAAGGGAAAATTGCTGGGTGTGTTTTAGGATTCCTTTTCATCAAAAAGGGTTTCGGGAGTTTAAAATATCTTTTTTTTTTTAGATTACAACTCCTGAATTCCACAGCCAGCAGCTCTGGAGGGGACACATAAAATCCTACAGGCCGGGACTGCACCCTACACAACCGGGAACATAAAACCTAAGGCAAAATCCTTTAAAACCCAAATTTGGGGAAAACCCCATGGTGGCATGGTATGTTCCTCAGTAGTGGAAAGTACAGAAAAGATGTCTTGAAACAGAAGATCTGATTCAGCCTGCTACCTGTATGAAGATATTGTTCCACTGACAAAAACAATGATGTCCCCTTTAAAAACTGTTTTCTTGACAAAGTTGTATACGTCTTTGCCCTGGAAGCTTTCAATTTATTTTTCAAAGAATTTCCCGGGATGTGAGAAAAAAGAAAAAGGGATAGATAGCAAGCAACTGAAAACAGTTGTACATTGCCTAGGCTCTTTTCAGGCTGATGAGTTTAGGTACCTGAAGAACTATAAAAAGGAAGTTTTAAAATGAAATTTGGAAAACGGACCAACAGGTAGCAAGGTGCACCTATCCTGAAGGTATAGGCATAGTTCCCGAAAAGGGTATGTATGAAAACATGGTGTTTTTTCCTCTACCTACCCCACCCAAAGGGTACTCAGCTTTTCAGAGCCCCACAGCAGATCCCCGCCACATCACCTCAGTCCCCACATTCAGCTATATCTTATGGTCTCCCCTTCCTCACCCTTTCATCACCAGCCCAATTTGTTACTTTCTTTCAACCCCCCAACCTAGAAAATGGGGGCAATGAAGATGAGCTGGGGAAAAAGGACAAGTGGTGAAAAAGACCTTTTGAAAGACAGGGCAGGAAACAGCCAGGTTGAAAACATTCCACTCCATACTCTCAGCATTCCATATATCCAAGAATTTTACAATTTTTTTTATACTACACTTATGACAGCTCTCCCATTACTCCCAACCTGTGCACAGAGCGTAAATCCATCAGCAATTGCAGCACTTTAAAACTAGTGGCATTCACTCCCCCCCCAAATAAGCACTTAAAAGCACATAGGAGACAGTTATATATACAGTGAGATACTACTACAAACATTCAAAGCACAAAAAGCCTCTACAGACAGTCTCTCTCATCCTCCCTCTCTCTTTTTCACACACACATCTCCTGTATACACAGCTGCCCATAAACAGGGGGCCACACGCCTAGGCATTCCCCTGAATGCAGAGACAGATCTACGCACACAGAAGAGCACACGGTTAAGAATTCTACATCTGCAGTCTTAAATGCACTGCTTTGAAATGTACATCTGTAGAGAAAGAATACATTACCACATAGACTAAAGCAATCCAAAGCAGAGACACACTCTTCACATTTATACATGCTCTCACACTGTTAAAAATTTTCCCCTAAATATAAAAAAAAAAAAAAACCCACTGAACTCCCAAGCACCCATCCTTCACCTCTGTCCCTACCTTTTCTAGCAATGAAAATGTGGCCTTTCTTAAGTGTGTCATGCTTTTCACCACAAATTTTTTCCTACCATTCCATATTCCTCATTTAGTCCCCTTGAAAGTGCCCTACTGTGGCCACAAGGGTGGCATCTCTTAAGTGAAGCTTGGCAGGGCCTCCATCCTATACATGCCTCTTGCCTGGAAAAAACTCTCTTGCAAGCAAAAGGCCGTAGTGTAAGAAGGGGGGGAAATGAGAACAGATTGTTTTCCAAGTGCCAACACCTTGACAGTAAGGGCAACCCATCCACAGAAACCCAGTCAGTGAACACAGAAAATCACGATGGAAAGCAATGCTTGCCAACGTGGTACCCGGGTCGGGAGGATTCTACTGTACACTATGGTCCCCAAGTAAAAAGGGTGTTAATACTCAAGCAGTAGGAAGATGCCCAAGGAAGGTACACCCGGCCCGGGGGTGTTTTCCACAGAAGGACAACGCCCATGTGAGAGGGTGATGCCCACTTAAGCAATGGTGCCCCGGGGAAAGGGAAAGCCCCAAAAGAAGATCAGTGTACCTTGCAGATAGAGGTCATCTCATCCCCAAAGGGGAGTGGGACAGAAGGGGAGGGGAGGGGAGGGGAGGGGAGGGAAGAACATCCGTCCTGGGAAGCCACTCACTCGTGCCCGGGAGGGGCAGCATTTTCACTTGGGGGGGGACTTTGCGGAACAAGTGGTGGCAGGCACAGCCTTTGGCTTGGTCGCCCGGCCCTGCGTCATCCCCTGTGCCAGCCATTAGCAAGGAGGGGCACGCCAGGGGAAGGGGCCGGGCCCGAAAGGGAGAGAGGCCTTTTCCCGCAGCCGTTGCTGGGGGCAGTTGGCTGGTGCTGCCCGTGGGGAGGAGGAGCCTCTGCAGCTCCCCCCAAATATTTCTCTCTCTCTCTCTCACACACACACACACACACACATCCATCTCCAGAGCTTCCCAGAGCCAGACCCCTCCTTCCCTCTCTACCTTCCCTCCCTCCTCAAATTGTTAAACCATTGCAGCCAGCTCTGCAGCAGCAAAACCTGCAGCAGGCATAGGTAACGACAGCAATCTATGTCCCCCCCCTCTATCCAGAGGTAAAGAGAAGGAGGAAGAAAGGGGCTGCAAAGACAAAGAAAAACTTGATCTTGGAGTGAGGATCCTTGGAAAGTAGAAAAAATCAAAAGGAACAAAGAAAAGGGAGGGAATGTAGTTGTGTGTACCAGTGTCTACGCTCATCAACATACGCAAAAGGAGGTGAATATCCCTAATGTATTAATTAACTT
>CAOKZL010005433.1:0-11264 GCA_948472985.1 Iguana delicatissima | reverse complement strand
CTAGAATATGGTCCCCTCTTGACAGCTATCCTTCAACAGGCAGGCAAAGGCTTTTTTTTTTTTAATTCAGATAGGCTTTTAGAATTGAAGGTTTCTAACAAAAGGACTGGAAATACTGTATCCTTCTGAATTATATTAACTTTTAAAATCTGTTTAGAGTGTATGCTTTTAATATGGTTATAATTTAATTCAATTTTAGCACTGAGTTTTTGTTTGTTTCAAATTGTTATCTTTTTAATGTGTGAGCCAACCTGAGTCCTAGGGCGTTTCCGCACTACCCTGTTACAGTGTTATTATTCCAGTTTCATTTAAAATTTTTTTTTTTATTAATATTCACATTCATAAGAAACAGAGTGGACATACACCTTCAATAGATAGATCCCATTATAGTGCTATACTCTCACTTTCAACATCCTATGGGGCACCCTGGGATTTGCAGTTTAGGGAGGGGCATTTAGAACTCTCAGCCAGAGAACTCTTGGGCTCTAGTAAACTACAAACCCTGGAATTCCACAGGATGTTGAAAGTGGAATAATAGCACTATAACAGAGTTGTGCGGAAAGGCCCTTAGTCTTGTGAAAATGCAGGTATCCATACAGTTTAATAATACTAATGAAAATAATAATACCAATTCTCTGGGCCTCTTTTGCCCTTCTTCTCAGCTCGTGGTTGTGACTAAATGAGTGCCCATTCACGCATTAAAATAGTAGCCAAAGATAAAAAAAATAAAGTACTGTAATTCTGGACAATTATTCTCGCAAAATAAAACAAAGGCAAAACCTATTCAATCAGCCTATCTAATCGGCTTTTGCTGATGTGGGCGCCTACCATTTAACCTGGGCAAATAGCCCTGACTTGTCCTTCCTCGGTAACACGTGCTTTTCCTTCCGTGTCTTCTCGAAAGTCGAATTTTCGAAGAAATTTTGAAACGGACAACCCGCCCGGGGCCAAAGCAACGGTGCTGCCTCCCTCCTTCGTCCACTCCGCCTAGATGTGCCATTTCCGCACTAGGCTGTTATAGTTCTATGATTCCACTTTCGACCTCCTATGGAATCCTGGGTTTCCAACATACTATGGAATCCTCAGGCCCCTCCCTAAACTGCAAACCCCAGGATTCCATAGCATGTTGAAAGTGGGATAATAGCACTATAAAAGGGTAGTGCGGAACGCGACAGACGCAGCCCGCGTTCTGCTGGATCCAAAGGAGCAAAACCGCCAAAGTGCTCGTCTGCAACAGCAATACGTAATCTGAACCAAGGCACATAAACATAACCAATATTGCTAGATGGCATCTTACATTATTGTGTTTCTTTTGTACACTTACTTGGGAATAAGCCAGACAAAGTTCAGTGAAATTTACTTCTGAGTAAACCTGAAGGGGATTTAATTACAAATCTAATAGGACTGAAAGCATCACAAGGATACATTCAGAAAAACTTTTGTTTAATATAAAAGCTTATTACATTCTCAAAGAATAACAGCATAATCTGTTGCAGGAAAAAATGCCAAAAATTAAATAGTACTTTCAAAATTAACAAGTAAGAACGGATGCTGGTCTATGAAACCTACCATAGTTTTGGTGATACTTTAAGGAAGAGGAGAGATAGGGCACTCCAGATGTTAGGCTGCAACTCTTATCAGCTCTATGCATTGTAACCAATAGTGAAGGGTGACCAAAGTCCAACATCTAGAAGACCACCCAGCTCCCAATCTTGCCTTAAATCTTGCTGCTGCTTCTGATCTCCTTTCATTTGCTTCCTTGGCATACACTTTCATCAAGTCTTGCCTTACTTCAGGTTTTTTTTTCCATACCAAATTTTCTCCCTGGCTTTGGTTTCAATGCATGAAGCGGATTTTATTAATTTAAAATACAGTAATTATTATTTATTTGTATGGCACCATATAACGAGCAGTTTACAATACAGGCTTTCTCCACTGCCAGAAAACAGAACTGGTTAAAAAGCAGAACCTGTGCACTATACTGTAGGGAGCATGAAGTGATAGAGAGTGCATGTCTGCAACAAAGCATTAATGCAAAGACACTCGTTAATGGAACAAAATAAAAGGCTTTATTATAGGAATTCCATTTTAAGGGCCTTTCTGCACTACACTGTTACAGCGTGATTATTCCACTTTCAACATCTTGTGGAATTCTGGGGTTTGTAGTTTACTGAGGCCAAAGAGCTCTCTGGCTAATCAAAAGGCCCCTACCTAAACTGCAAAGTCCATGACTCCATAGGGTGTTGACAGTGGAATAATAGCAGTATAATAGAGTAGTGCAGAAAGGCCCTAAAGATAGGAAAGTTACTCAGGGTGCTATCCTAATCTAGCTGCATTTTAGGGAAGAGCTGGGAAGAGAGAGAGAACAAGAGAAGTGGTGGAGAAACATCTCTAAGAGTATCAGTTTCTATCAGAGAGGGGTCGGGATATGTAGAGAAAAAGAAGGGAGGACATGTCAGGTTATTTAAACTAACCAGCTGTATTACTACTGCCCTATGTGAGGCATTCTGGATTCTTCAGTACAAAACATTGTTGCACTTGTAACTTATTTGTTCTGAGAATTTGTGGCTTTCTGTTGAATTTGTCACTCACTGCTGCCACATAATCCTGCTGCTTTTCTATCACTTGGCTCTTTTCTTAAAATGAAGAAGTAATTGTGATATCTGCTATAATTATCAATAAAAGGCAACATATATCTGTTTCCTCCAAGAGTCTGTGTTTTCAGTGAACCACAGACATCACTGTAAATCAACTCTAGAGGGTGCACTGGCAAGTGGGGGTCTAGTCCCCTTCACTTTTAAATAGCAAATACACCTTGATTTATAACAAGTGTCTTTCACATTTAAATCTTTAGTTAAATCTGCCATTAAGAACATGTATCAGAGACTTACATTTGCAGCCAGTCCCTTAAAAATGCATGTTATTATTACTTCATCATCTAGTTGACAAGTAGATAATTTTAGCTCATCCACTATCTCTTTGACACACAACAAATAATCTCCAACATTCTCATTAGGTTCCATTCACATGCAAATTAATAGTTCTAGCAATGGAAGATGTCTATTAGCATCTGAGCACTCACATCTTTTCAAAATATGCTAGTATTGCTTTAGTAGTTTTCTCATTCCAGACACACTTGAAACTTTATTCTGATAGAGAAACGTGATCACACATTGTGCTTGTAAATCTTTAGTTTTCCAAGCTGCCAGCCTTTCTGTGTTCATTGTTTTTCCTTCTTTATAGACAGGAAAATTAATTTCTTGCTCTTGAAGTAGAAGTCCAGTGGTTTCCCTATTGACAATTACAGGAAAAATTTAAAATGGATCAGAAACTTTATGGAATCGCAAATGAATACAATGAATTAGATGAGATTCTAATGAAAACAACCAAAAACAATCTAAACCATGCAAACACCTTCTTTGAACGAGATGTGGAAAAAGAGATTTAAAAAGACGCCACAGTTAAATGGGCCCAAAATATTGGTCATACAATTGACTTTGATGACTGACAGAAATCATGGGGGAAGGACTTAATATTTACATTGAATATTAATATAAAAAAGAACTATTACAAAATGTTATATTGTTGGTATATGATGCCTGCCAAATTATCTCAAATATAAAAATGAAAGAAGAAATTTGTTGGAAATGTAAAAAGAAGCAGAAGAACTTTCTTTCACATGTGGTGGCTTTGTTCTGTAGCCAAAAAAAGAAGGAAACAAAGATAGATAGATAGATAGATAGATAGATAGATAGATATTAATCTCAAATATATATATATATTAATCTCAAAAAAATTTGGAACAAAAGTTGAATTGAAGCCTATCTGTTGAACATGATAAGCAACCACCCTATATTCAAAAAACACTCAAAATTAATTCTATATTTGGTCACATCAGCAAGAATTATTTATGCGCAAAAGTGGAAATCTGAGGAAAAACTTTTGATAGATGACTGATTATTAAAAATAATGGACATGATGGAAATGGAGAAATTGACAATGTCGTTAAAGAAACATCTATTCAAAAATTTGTGAAAAGCAAAATAACAGAAGATAGAAAGGGGTATAAGAGGGAAATAAGGGAGGGAGGGGTGGTTTTTATGCATTTTATCTATGAGAATATTTGTCAAAAGAAAAGAGTATATGTTGATGTACATTTTGATATATTTATTTTATTCTTCACTAAAAATATTTTTTTTAAAAAGATTAACCTCTTGCTAATTTGAGTTCTATGCAACAAATGCAATTTGCATAATTGTTCCCTGTGAGCTTGGGAACTGTTGGTTCATTACCTCTAGAGGATGCCATGCTTCAGTTGTTTCCACCCATGGCCTGGCTCTTTGATCTACTTTAACCCTTTAAGGGAACTCTCAAAACAACAAAGGGGCTAGACCTGGGCCCATAACCTGACATGCCTGCATGTCATGCAATCGAGTATTAATGCTGATTAAGGAGCAAAGAAGAAAAGCAGGAAAAACTGAAGAAAGAGTGGAACTCCCAATAAACCTATGGAACTTTCCTTAATTTGGAAGTGTCAAAAGACAGTGGTCAGATGGGGAGGTCAAAGGTGGGGACTTCCTAGCTAATGTAGGCCCTAGGACAATCTGAAAAAACTGGGCACACAAGGAAGGGAGATGGCGGAAGGGAGGTATTTTTTCTCTGTGAGGCCAGCAGTGGCAGCTGGGATGGAGGGAGGACCTTTCCTCCGTCGCTGGCCCTGGGCATGATGGAGCTGCGCTGGCCTGTTTTATTGTTCCCCTGAGGCCACAATGTAAGTATTTCATTGTGCAATGTCCTTAATCACTTTTTGTAAAATTATTTTCGAGATCCGGAGACTGCTGTTCCAAGAGCGGCTCAGCCTCTGGAACCCCCGGGTGACTTTCTGTAAAGCCACACATGCCCATCTCAGCCTCAGAAGAACGCAATGGTTTTTTTTTCTTTAATACCTTTTTTTTCATTTCCCCAAGAAAATCCTATGATAGGCTTGATTGGATTGCTGTTGCAGCCACGTCTCGAGTAGTATTTATTTTTTAAAATGGAGTACAAATTTCAAGAAAAAGAAATCACTGCCTGCCTCAATAAATATTTTAAAGGTTAACGTTGCATTCGCGAATACAAGTATACCTTCTATTAGGCCTCACCAGCCCTTTTCCAATTTCCCAAAATGCTGAACACCCTTTCGCAATTAAAGGCCAGCTCCTCCCCCCCGCTCTCCTGTTTCTCAAGGAGTTCCGGAGTATTTTACAAAGGCAACAGAATCACCCAATAGAATGCGCGGAAATTTTTGAGGGCGGCTTGGAAGCGTCTTCCCTTCCTCCTTCTTTCCCGCCCCCTTCAAACTTTCCCCACCTCAAGCTTGCCAGGGAGTCTCGCCCGTTCGTCGTTGAGTGGTTAGAATGGGGATTGAACGACGTTTCCATTGACCAATCGAATTACCCGAGGGCGTAGCCAGTAATTCGCGGCGTTGCTCAGCGGTAGCTACGTGCAGAGTTCATGCGAAGCGGCTGGCGGTGGGAGTTCTTCGTTGTTACCACTATTCGTCGCTAATATGTTCCAGGGTTCCGAAACCGACGTGGCGAAGCCCAGCTCGAGGTAATTTCGGCCGGTCTGAGCGGACTGACTTCCGGTAACTGAGGCCAGAGAGGTAGACGCGGGACCTCTGGATCCCTTCGTCGATTCCTCGAGGGTGGAAGCCTGGTGACCTGGCGGGGCCGCCCCTCTCCAGTGAGGAGGGAAGCGACTGGGGCCATTTCCGCACTAGGCTGTTATAGCGCGATGATTCGATGTCAATATCTGATGGAGTCTGGGGTTTGCAGTTTAGGGAGGGGCCGGCCGTCCCCTCCCTAAACTGCAGACTCCAGAATTCCATAGGATGTTGACAGTGGAGTCATCGCGCTGTAACAAATCTGGTGCGGAAATGGCCTGAGTGGCCGTGCGTTTAAGGGGTTGCGGGGGCTGGGGGGGTGGGATGGGAATAATCCCCCGTTTTGCTTTCCTTGTGTCCAGCTCGAGGGAGGCTTCCGATCATCGTTTTATTTTGGGTTCGAGGCGCGTCACGTGCCGATTCTGGCGGCGGCCTTCCGGTGTCGACGGGAAACGGGTCTTTGCCCTCCTTTGCGGGGGGAGGCGGCGCGGCTGTGTTTGCCTGCGAAGGAGGAGCCGCACCAAAGCCCGCGAGGCTTACCTCTCGGAGACCCTGCGCGCTGTTACTTAGTAAAGCGTTTTTTCCTTAAAAAAATAAATAGAAAAGCCTTCGTATCCTAACCGTGCCCAGCCAGGCTAAGTTTTTATGGGAAGTGGGAAGGTAGTACTTATTCCACGGTCTTTGTACTATTTTTGCTTTTTTTCCAGTGAGGGGAAAAGGTGAGTTGAGTAACATGGCGATAAAACGTACATACGCCAACGCAAACCAATGATAATGGAATTACTTTGCAGGGTAACCCAGTAATAATGCACAGCGAGGTGTTTCTGTAATAACTAGTCCAGAGGTTTAGATGGAAACTTCTTTGCTACCATTCTACCTCATTCTACCTTTGTTACCGTTCTGATCCTGATCATCTTTACCTGTGGATTGTCTAGTTTTCTGTTGTATAGTTACAGTTCCTAAATGGAGTTTGTCAGATGAACTACATTGCCTCTTAATTATGGATGTATTTATCTGTTTATTTTGATCCTAAGGCATTTTATCATCTTAACTCCTTTATAGGAAAACGATTAACGATTTTTAATACATCACTAAACCAATTAAAATAAATTAATCTTCAAAAATACTTCTAAAACTACAGATAGTTTTACAAATGTCAGAGCAGCTGGTCCTAATTCTAAGAAAAAGGGCACGTGGTTTTCAGTTTTCAGCAGAAACTCGGAGAGATGTGGGTTGTGGATGTCTTCCTCGGAAGTTTACCACAGAATCTCCCTGAAGGACCTAGACTAGAGATTCTTAGAGAGAACACATTTTTTCCATGGTGAAAGCAAATAGGGTAATTTTTAATATATGAATAAATAACCCTGAATAATCAAATTCACAAGTACTAAACCCTCAAAAGTGAAAGGCCCACTATAGTACCAGAATGGCTAGCTGATCTAAAAGAATTGAGTTTCCATGAATTCTAACAACTGTACTCAGTCTCTCAGTCTGTGGGTATTTTTGGAAACAAGGAAGGATGACTAGTTTCTTTGGGTGTATTTCAAGTAGAAGATCTAGGCCTAGTAAATAAATGACAATCATAGAATCATAGAAATGTAGAGTTGGAAGAGACCATACTCCCTGCCATACAGGAAAACCCTCAAAAAGCATTCCCTCTACAGATGGCCATCTAGCCTCTGCTTAAAAACCTCCAAGGAAGGAGACTCCACTACACTCAGAGGCAGCATATTCCACTGCCGGACAGCCCTGACTGTCAGGAAGTTTCTAGGCTCAGGTGGAATCTCCTTAGCAGTCTGAATCCATTGCTCCTTGTCCTGCTCTGGAACAGCAGGAAACAAGCCCTCTCCTTCCTCTACATGGCATCCCTTCAAATATTTAAACATAGCTATCATGTCCCCAACTTTTCTCTTCTGCAACAAACATACCCAGCTCTCCTATCTTCATAGAGCATGGCCTCCAGGCCCCTCACCATTTTGGTCACCCTCCTCTGGACTTGCTCCAGCTTGACCATGTCCTTCTTGAATTGGGGTGCCCAGAACTGAACGCAGTATTCAAGATGAAGTCTAACCAAAGCAGAGTAGAGTGGTACCAGTACCTCCCTCGATGTAGACACCATACTCCTATTGATGCAGCCGAGAATTGCATTGGCTTTCTTGGCTGCCGCATCACACTACTGACTCATGTTCAGCTTGTGGTCTATGAAGACTCCTAGATCCCTTTCACATGTACTGCTATCCAGCCACGTGTCCCCCATCCTATATTTCTGTATTCCATGTTTTCTACCTAAGTGTAGGACCTTACACTTCTCTCTGTTGAATTTCATTTTGTTAGCCTTGGCCCAGCTCTCCAATCTATCCAGGTCATTTTGAATTTTGATCCTGTCCACTGGCGTATTAGCAACCCATCCCAATTTGGTGTCATCTGCAAATTTGATGAGCATGTCCTCTATTCCTTCAATGAGTAAACTTTGCTTTGCAATCTTCTTTTAAAAAAATTTAATTGTAAAATGGTGATGTCAATATTTAGAAAAATAGCTGTCTAAATATCTGGTTAGCACATTGGTTTAAATATTATATTCAAACATTTTCAAAGCTTTATGCGGAAATTATTTTATTGGAATATTTGCAATAACGTAAAGAAGATAGAATATACTGCAATATCCTTAACATTTGACAAAAATGACTGCGTCTGTAAGAACACCACTTTTAAGGTCACATACCCAAGAGCTGTACACAATATTTCTTATTCAACAGTTTAACTTTCTTTTGTTCAGGTTTAAGTAGTACCTTCAGATTTCAATCACTCTTTCACTTCCTGCATAACTTATCTGTTCAACTTTGGGGAACTTGATAACAGTTTTGTAAAACAGGAACAAGCTTAGCAGTGCATTTTCATTGTTAGTCTTTCCTCGGAACACATGGTTTTGTCCATGCTCGTCTCCTTAAAAGAATAACCGGAACTTCACATCTTTTGTTTAGCCTCTCTTACTTGATTGGTTGCAATACAGCATGCCAGACAACTATGAATATATGCCTTTTCTATGTGGATAATGTGGAAGTGTTTCCTTGGAAAAAATATAGCATCAGAAAATATCTGGAAAATTTTCCATCCCATCTCTCTTTTTGAGAAATGATGTTGATGTATCCTCCTCACAAGTCGTAAATGAGTCCATAAAAGGGGACAGCACCTCAAAAATTGATCTATTAAATTAATTGCAGAATTGTTGCCTTTGAGCAGGATTAATTTTAAAGAATATTTTTTTAAGATCTAAAAGAGATAAAAAAAGATTACCTCAGATATATGGCTTTTGTGGCAGCTGTGATCTCACCAATTGCTGTAGGGATCCTGGTGAGTGCTCCACCTAGTAATTTGAATGATTTAGATCAGAGCTTTCCAAACGTTTCATGTTCGTGGCATACTTTTTCGATATGCATCATTTTGTCAGATAGCATCAGTAGGTGGAGGCAGCTCCTCCCCCTGTGCCTGGCCCATTGCCGCAGCTGCACTCGCTGGGGGTCTTCCTCAGGTGAGGCAGCTGGAATGGTGGTAGGAGAGGCAGCTCCTCCACCCCTTATGTTTGTGTGAAACAGCTACACCCTGCAGCCAATGTACTAACATGTCACAACACACAGCATCATATCTGCTTGCTGATCAGGACTCACATATTAAAAACAAGGTTGCTAGATTTTGTGTGTCTGCCATTGCCACTCCTAGAGGCAGATAACAAACCAGCAATAGAGAACAGCGATAAAGAACCAACTAGCCAAAGGAATTATAAGGAGTGGGGTTAGATACTGACTCAGATAAAGGGTTTTAATCTACATTTATAACTGGTTTTAGCATTACTATTAATACACATGAATTTTAAGTATTTATTGTATTGCATTGTGTTTTATGTCACTCTGTTTTACGCGTTTCATATTTTATGTATTTTTGGATTCTGTTTTATGTCACTTTGTTTTACGCATTTCATATTTTATGTATTTTAGGAGAAAATCTGTAATCTTTGCTCATGCTGGTCTATGACCGTAATAAGTGATTGATTGGTTGACACACAGCATCTGATTTAGATGCTGGGACAAAAATTCTTAAGTCAATGAAGCACCCATCTCATAGACAGGTCTACCTTAGTCACCAAATAATTTAAGGTGCAAGATAAAATATATCCTTAGCAATTTAATCTCAAAATAGGAACATAGCAGTAATTATTCTAAAGAGAACTTCAGTGAGGGGAATAAGGGAAGTATTTCATGGCAGCATGATATATCAGATGATGTCTCAAATGATTATTTCTATCTGGTGTCATTAGACAGTACAGATGGAAGAATACAGGGATGTTTTCAGACAAGGATCAGGGACAGGGCATGTCATGGACTTGTTTTCCGAAAGAACCTTCTACCATCTTGGTCAGCCTCCTCTAGAAACACTACAGCCTATCAATAGTCTTCCTATTATTTTCCTCAGTCTGGATACTGTACAGTTGATGCAGCCTGGAATGCATTGGCTGTTTTGTCTGCCGTATCACACTGTTGACTAAGGTTTAAGTTGGGGTGTGCTAAGATTCTGAGATCGTTTTCCATACTAAGAATTTTCAAAGCAAAGTGTCCCTCTTTCTATATTTATGCATTTGATTTTTTGGGCGTAAATGTTGTACCTTATATTTATCCTAGTTGATATTTATTTAGTGTTATTTAATTAGTTTTGGCCTAGCATTCCAATTTGTTAAGATTGTTTGGAATCATGATCTTGTCCTCTGGGGTATTAGCTACACACAGATATGCAGAGCAGATTTTATGGAGATGCCCTCTGTTCCCTGATCCAAGTAATTTTGAAAAATGTTGAGTAACGCCAGGACAAGGTCAGAACCCTGTGGAACTCCATTAGTCACTTGAGTTCACAATGAAGTAGAGTCATGGCGAACCCTTTGAGTTTGATCCATCAACTAGTTACAAATTCACCTACCAGTAGCACTGTCTAGGCTATGTTACACTAACCTGTCTGAAAAATCAGAGTGACAGCAATACTAGTCTGAACCAAGAAATTAAACATAAACAACATAACCATATTGCTGGATTTCGTGACCCCAAAAATTAATTTTTGCCAGGCTGAATGTTATTTTCTGTGTTGGCTGTCAAGGGGCTTCATCTTTCCATCTCTCTTTCTTCTCCCCTCCAAACACACCAACTGCATAGATTGGAAAAGGCAGTGTGTGTTTTTGTGCAACCCGCCTCTTGAGTTTCTGTGTCGGAGTATATTTATGCACTGAACCTGTATGAGATTACTACAAGTTCTCCAAATTGGCATTGTTGCCGTAGTTGGGTCTGATACACAGGCTACTCCTCTGAAATCAGAGAATAGGCTCAGAGGTTTTAAAAGTTTTATTGTATACTTATAGAATTCAGAGTTGGGATATATTTTAACGGCCACCGCGAATCCAGCCCCCTGCCTTGCAGGAACATACACTCAAAGATTTATTCGGAATGTGAAAGAAAACAACAGGACAGCTTGGCAGTTGCCAAGACTAACAGAGCATTGCATTGGCAGCAATCTATAAGCTGTTCCATTTCAAAATTCAACTTGTCCCGCTGTCCCGTTGTTAACTGTCCACTCACTTCAG
>CAOKZL010005432.1:0-11264 GCA_948472985.1 Iguana delicatissima | reverse complement strand
TTCATCTCATAGTTTAAATCTGTAATACAATAGCATAAATGATCCATTCCGCGTGTTTTCACATTTATGCACACATGGGGATCATTTCAGAAGTCATTACGTGCTTGCAAAAATGTTCTTTTGCTATTACTGGCCCAATGAATTCAGCAAGACACTAAAATGAATGAGAAATACATTTTTTATTATTTTTGCTTGTGCTGCCCCATATATTCCATTTGAGCCCTTTCAAGAAACTAATGAACATGGGAGCTGTGGGGGGGGGGGATTTGTGTGTGTCTGTCTTTTTTGAAGCTGTGAGTTCAGAGTGCAGATAATGAGAACACCCAAGTGTATCCTGTATATCCTGAGACAGGCAGACAATAAGGTAGTCAAATGCCTAGATACAGACAGGCAGAATGACAAGTAGATAGTGCAGGAAGGAACTAATGAGCAGAACTCCTTTCGTAAAGATAAGAAATGCATCAGGTTTGTTATTTGTCTGCTCCCAGCTGCTCAAACATCTTTTGAAAAGAACCTGTGGATCAAACACTTTTAAAAAACCTTACACCATAGTTATTATCAAGGACTATTGCCTTATAGGATTATCTGTGGTTAATAGGGCTGTCAACTGATTAAAAGAAGTGCTGTCAATGGAAAGAGTCCTGCTCACTTCCAGAGGAGAGGTGAGGGAGGACAGCATCAGTGGTACGCAGACCTGAGAGGATGTCTTCAGAGACGTCCTGTCTTTTTGGTGCAAAGATCTAAAATGTAACAGAGAGATTGCCATAACTGATTGAAAGGGCCCATTGACCATAACATCTTCTTTCTGATCCACATGGGAACAACTGGTACTACCCCATACAACCTTCTGTGTATTGCAAGTAAGTATGAAGTCCTGGGTAGGAAGCTGAAGGAAATTGTGGCACAGATGTCTTCCATTTAATTACTTCTTCCTATTGAAGGTCATGGCCCCAGAAGAGAGAGCATACTGGAATTGGGTATCTGACTGCACAGGTGGTGCCACTCGGCAGAGATTCGTCTCCACGGCTTTATCAGTGGTCTGAACCTGTGGATCCTGAGAATGTTGTGGACTTCAGCTCCCAGAAGCCCTGAGCATTGACCATAGTGGCTGGGGCTTCTGGGAGCTGAAGTCCACAAACATCTGGGGATACACAGGTTGAGAACCACTGGTCTAGATTCTATGAGAAAAGAATTCTTTCAAGAGATAGACTGCACATCACAGTGATTAGGGAAAGTATGTCTGCTAATGTTTGGTTAAACTTTTGCCCAGAATGTCCAACCAACAGATACCAGGAGAAACTCTACCACCAACACAACTAGCAGTGCTAAAACAACATAAGGAAAGATCATGTCAATATTGCTGTTGGAAAATGAGACTGAAACTGTCAGGAATCCAGCCTTCATTTAGCAGAGTCACACAGGGAAGCTGTTAGAAGTTTTTATCTAATGACTTGTGGCTTCAAACTGGTATTTGGAATAAACACAGACGCAGGTAGCTTTGAATAAAAGACTAAATACTTTACTAATGACTCTTCATTTAAATCTGTATTGAGAGAGCCTGCTACCTGTCTAATCTAGTGAATAGGATAGAGCCTTCAGTTTAACTCACCATCCTCCTTGATGGACTCAAACTCGGAGCATGAGAAGAGTTCAGAGGGAAAGCAGCCATTGAGAACAGAGAGAGAGAGAGAGAGGGGGTCTTAACTTTTATAAGACCGATGACCCAAGCAACTGTCCTGGGTCACATGATCTGGAGCACCAAAGGTATTTATGATCATGCAATAAAAGACAGAGAAAGGCAAATGGAGAAGATCTGGCATGCAACAGAAAGGGAGGCCCTATCTGGCTATTGCCCATCTGTTCTCAACAACAAGATGGGGGGAGAGAGAATGCTGAGATTTCCAACAGTTCCCTTCTCATTCTCTTGGACCCACATCGAAGATTTTCATGCCTTCTTGTAACTCTTGGAATTGGTCTCTTGTAGAGGCTTGGTAAGAATATCAGCAAGCATCATTTCTGTATTGCAGTATTCTAGCTGAACAATTCCATTGCGACACATCTCTTGCACCTTACGAAAGCATGTCATGTTTTAAGTGCCTTCTCACTTTCAGAAAGTTTGATGCAGCTTTGGTTATCTTGCATCAAAATGGTTGGCTTGGGCTCTGTTATCCCTAAGTCCAGAAGTAAGTTATGCAGCCACTTTATTTCAGCACATGCTGCTTTTGCAGAAACACACTCAGCACCTGTGGAAGAATCTGCAATTGTGGATTGTTTCTTACTTGACCAACTTATAGCTCCTCCACCATAGAAGATCAGGTTTCCGCTGGTTGATTTTCTCTCTGCTAGGTCTGCAGCCCAGTCAGCATCCGCATAGGCAACCAGTCGTGGTTGATCACTGGCTGGTAACATCAGCTTGTAATCTGCAGTTCCTTTCAAATATCTGGCAACTCTTCACTGCAATGAGATCCTTTTCAGTAGAGATAAGAAGGAACTATTCTCAATAACATACTAACAGCATTTGCAATATCAGGTCTGGTGAAATTAGCGATGTATAGGAGTTTTCCAACTGCAGTCCTATACTTGTCTCCATTTTTCAAGGGTTCACATTTCTTAGTGTCCTTTTCTAAGAAAACCCACTTCCATTGGGGTTACCACAATATTGGCATCCTTTAGTCCAAGGCAGTCCAGAAGATCTATTATCTTCTGTTTCTGGTTGAGATAGAAGCTTCCATCACTGCTTCTTTCTATTTGTACTCCAAGATAGTGTGAGATGTCTCCCAAATTCTTGATATCTATCTCTTTCTTGAGATTGTCTACTATCTCCTCACTATCTTGCTTTATTTTGACTGCACAGGATCAGATCATCAACATAACATGCAATATAAGTCCATTTATTGTTTCTGAATCTTTTGTAAACACACTGTGAACAGTGCCTGGAGTGAAGCCTTGTTTGATAAGAAGTTGGCTTAGCTTCTCACTCCATGCTCTGGCAGCCTGCTTCAAGCCATAAATGCTCTTGTTCAATTTGCATACAAGATGCTCTTTCCCAGGAACTTGAAATCCTGGAGGCTGTTCCATGTACAGTTCCTCATCCAGTTGTCCATAAAGAAAAGCTGTTTTAACATCAAGATGTCGGACATGCATTTTCTTAGATGCTGCAACAGCTAGGCAACTCTCACAGTTGTGTGTGGCAACAGGGGCAAAAATTTCATTGTAATCTTCACCAAATTGTTGGGTGTATCCCTTTGCCACTAACCTGGCTTTATATCTCTGAATTTCCCCTTCTGCATCTTGCTTTGTGGTAAAGACCCATTTACAGCCAATTGCCCTTTTTCCTTTTGGCAATTCTGACAAAGTCCATGTTTTATTTTTTATATAAAGATTGCATCTCCTCGGAGAGCAAGCTTCCACCCACTTTTGAGAATCTAACTTCGGTAGTCCCTTGATCTTTTGCCAGCCAGAGGGTTGTGGAATGTTTCTGTGGCTGGATAAGACAATCTATCAGGTGGTACGCCTCTGTTGCTGCGTTCAGATCTTCTTACCTGGACTTGGACACCTGGCTCTGCTCCTTGAGCGCCGTCCGGTTCCGCGTCCTCTGGCTGGGTCACCACATCTGTAGCCCCTTCTGGATGTAAGACATCTGTAGGGTGGTAGAGTGTCACATACTCTGGTTGCTGGTGGGAAACCCTCCTTCCCACTGCAAACAAATCTGGATAGACATCTTGGTTTGGATTGTATCTTGGGCTGTGGTCTTTCATCAACATAAACAGCACTTGTTACTTTTATTGTATGCCCATCTGGATTCAGAATTCTGTAACCATTTCTAGCATAACCAACAAAAATTCCCTCTTCACTTCTACAGTCAAGTTTGTCTCTTTTCTGCTTGGGAAGGTAGGTATATACTTTACTTCCAAAAACTTTGAGATGATTGACTTGGGCTTAGTTCCATTCCATAACTGAAATGGAGTTACATCTCTGGATTTGGCTGGCAGATGGTTGCACAAATATGTAGCAGTCATAATAGCTTCAGACCAATAGCATTTAGACATGTTAGCCTCTAAAAGGATTGTGACTGCCATCTCTTTGAGAGTTCATCTGTTCTGCCACTCCATTTTGTTCTGGAGTGTAACTTGTGTAGTTTGATGCTCAATGCCATGTTCCTTAAAAAACTCATCAAACTCTGCATTAACAAATTCACTTCCATTGTCAGAGCGTAGGCTTTTAGGTTTGTAGCCAAATCTATTAGAGACAAGATTAAAGTATTCCTTGAATTTCTCAAATGCTTGACTTTTCTCTTTGAGAGGTAAGTGTATGTATATCTGCTGAAATCATCGATAATAGTCATAAAGTAAGAATTTCCACCTGCAGACTTTTGGCTGAATGGACCACAAAGATCAGTATATAAAAGGTCCAGTGGCTTGGTGGATTGTCTCTCTGCAATTGACGAATGTGATGCTCTGACAGCTTTTGCCCTTAAACATTTTTCACATCTCTCATTGTTAGAGCATATTTTAAAATTAAAGTCTATAGCAAGTTCTTGATTAGCCAGTCTCTAAATGCATTCTACATTTCTGTCTGAATCGGCGATGCCATAAATTTAAACAGTCTTTGTGATTACACTGGATCACACTATTTGCATATGAATCCCAAAATTTGCATTTGGTAACAGTCACCATTTAGGATTCCTCGAAAAATTAAATTTTTGCCATGAAGACCAAAACAAGTTTCCTTTTTGAAAATAACTCTGTTTCCTCTCGCTGTAGTTGTTCTGACACTATAAAGAGACACTTTGAAATCTGGAACAAAATAAGCATCATGAATTCTTAAAGTCCATCCTGTTGGTGCCAAGTTTTGTTTGCAAAATAACTGTCCCTTTCTCTTTTGCAAGCACTGATTGGCCATTTGCTAAATAAACAGGAAAATTTATGCTTGCATCAAAATCCACAAACATTTTCTCTCCGATTAAAAGAACTACTAGTAGCACCGCTCTCAATTACAATTATATTTTCTTTTTGATTTTGCATAGGCTTGCGCAATTGTTCATTAATTAGACCAACATTAACATTTGCAGAAGATTTCTTCTTAGAGTTAAAACCACCTTTATCACTGGGTTTGTGTTGCTGATGTTTCCCCTGAAGTTTTGATATGTTAATTTTGTGGCTATTTGTTCTCTGTGAAGAAGACTCTTTGATGTGCAAATTCTCCTCAGCAAGTTGAGTGAGCTGTTTTCCAGCAAAGCTTTGCTTCAGGTTTAAAATTCCTCAAATTTTTCCTGTTTTGATATTCTATAACTTCAGCAATAGCAGTTACCAAATTTCACATCTCCCTTAATTTGTAGAGCATCAATTATGGGTTAAAAAATTCAGGCAAGCTTCCTAGAAACATTCCCAGTCTCACAGATTCTGAAAGATTTTCTCCAGCACTTTGCAATTCAGATACTATAGTCATGAAAGTGTTAATATGTTCATTCAAAAATCTAGGATTTAACAATTTCATTCTTGTAAGTCTGATTATAATACCACTTTGCTTTGCAATACTGGGAGAGTCAAATAATCTCTTTCAGTTTTTCCCATATTTCTTTAGCACTTTTCAGGTCTCTGATGTGATAAACAATGCTTGGATCAATGGCTAAGCAGATATAAGCAGTTGCTTTCTCATCATCTTCATCAAATTTCTGCTTTGCCCTATCTTCTGTGGGCCGCTGTCCTTTCACAACCTTAAATAGTCCCATTGTAGTTAATTGCATTTGCATATTCCAAGACCAATTTCGGTAATTGCTACCAGTTAACTTTTCAATAGTAGGAAATTGGTTCAGATGAGCTGAAGTCATTGTTCAAGCGGTCAGTCTCTGCTGGCCGGGTGCCACAAAGAACTTCTCTTCTGGGCCCATAACCCAAATATGTTGGAAAATGAGACTGAAACTGTCAGGGAATCCAGCCTTCATTTAGCAGAATCACACAGGGAAGCGGTTAGAAGTTTTTATCTAACGACTTGTGGCTTCAAACTGGTACTTGGAATAAACACAGATGCAGGTAGCTTTGAATAAAAGACTAAATACTTTACTAATGACTCTTCATTTACATCTGTATTGAGCGAGCCTGCTACCTGTCTAATCTAGTGAATAGGAGAGCCTTCAGTTTAACTCACCATCCTCCTTGATGGGACTCAAACTTAAGCATGTGAAGAGTTCAGGGAAAGCAGCCATTGAGAACAGGGGGGGGTCTTAACTTTTATAAGACCGATGCCCAAGCAACTGTCCTGGGTCACATGATCTGAGCACCAAAGGTATTTATGATCATGCAATAAAAGACAGAGAAAGGCAAATGGAGAAGATCTGGCATGCAACAGAAAGGGAGGCCCTATCTGGCTATTGCCCATCTGTTCTAACAACAAGATGGGGGAGAGAATGCTGAGATTTCCAACAATTGCTCCCACAGGTTGTACCCCCACTTAGAATTTTCTTAACCAGATCTAAAATGCCTCCAGTCCCAGTTTACTAGCCTGCTAAAGGAATACAGAAAAGTGGGATTGGGAGGTAAGAGATTTTCATTTAGTAATATAGTCTTTGGAAATTTGATCTGATTCAAAATAGGAACCCACCACAATGAGCGCATAAGACTCACATTAAGAGATTTTCACTGGCTCCCAGTATAAAATGTAAGTGTAGTTTTCATTTATATAGTTTAGAGCCAGAACACTTCTGTAAGACCACCTTTTGTGTGAGTTGCTTGACAGCATTTTAAAAAAGAGTTTTAAAGTTTTGGACAGTTGGTCAGCTTTTTTAGAAATTTTTATTAACATTATTGTTTTTTCTTCGTTTCATTTTTCCTCCTTTATTATATTGCAATATTACAGTATATAATATTATAGAACAGTCACACTTTCTTAGCCTCAGAAGAAGGCAAAGGCAACCCCCTCAGCACTTTGTCAAGAAAATCCTCTGATAGATTTACCTTAGAGGTGCCAAAGTTGGAAATTATTTAGCGACAGTAACAACAAAGACCAATTAATCAGCCCAAACTGATTCCTGTTTCTGAGAAGTGGCAGGATAGATTTCTTGGGAACAGAATCCTGAAATCAAGGTTGCACATCTGACCCAAACAAGGTAGATGTAGCTCTATTGTGTTTTATCCATATCTGTGCATACTTAAGTATTCTGTGTCAAAGCACTTATCATCCATAAAACAGGAAGTACTTTAGGATGGACAAAAACAGTTTTAACCAAGCATGGATTGAAGCAAATCCATGTGAACTTGGGACCTAAACCAGTGAGTGAGATCCTCGGTTTGCTTAGCTACTGCAACTTGCATCATGCATGAAGGGAGTAGAAGTGTGCAACACTCACCCCTTTAATTACTCCAATTAACACCAGTGCAGACTTAAAAATACGTAACTTTTGCTGGAGTGTGTCTCAGCTTTGAAAGGTTGGAATAGCAGGATTTTAATGTCTCTCATCTTATTTTCCTTATAAGGGAAAAAAATCCATGTTCTTTTAAGACCAGGAGACTCAAATACAAACATTCCTTATAGAAGTTTACAACCTCACTGAAATAAATGTCTGAATCTTGCTGACTGTGCTAGAGGGAGAAAAAGACACACACCCTGTTTTGTCATCTTTAAAAACTTAAAGCCACAACTTCTGGAAAGCAAAATAAAAGGCATTTTTGTACCTCATCTCTGAATCTAAAACTGAGTTCTGGCATCCAGAGCACTGAGAAAGTTCCAGACAGCCCCATCAATTTATTTTAACACTCTTTCCAATCTCATCCTTTTCCATTTCTTGTGCCACACCACTCGCACTGGAAATCTCATTTGAAGTCTCACCATAGGTGAGCCCTCTGCATCCAGCCTATGATGTAGCATTCTCCAACCTGGCACTCTCCAACTGTGTTGAACTAGAGCTTCATCACCCCACCCAGCATGGCAGACTGGTTGACAGCACTGCAGCCCAACACATCTGAAAGCTAGTGGTTTGGGAAGTCTGCTTATATAGAGGAAGACTTCGTACATGGCCTTGAGTCTGTTTTCTTACTGAAACTGCTTTATACTAAGTCAGATGGGTTCACTCAACCAAGTATTATCTATACCAGCTTTTCTCAGCCCTGTTCCTCCTTGCAGACAGTCCAATATGATTGTACCTTCCATCATCCCCACTCAGCATTTTGGATCTACTCTGGCAGCATCTTTCCACAGCCTTAGATAAAGAGATTTGGTTTACAGTCCAGTCAGCTCAGACTTGTGAAACTACTTAGGACACCTTGTGTGTGCAACCCATGTGCTTGGATACTGAGATAATATGGCTAAATCCCATATGTCTCTGCTGCACATTCATGGTGGTCTTTGGGAAGGACATAGAGACTTGCAACGGGATAGTTAGTACCATTTTTTTATGGCAGCAGCTGTAGTTTAACTAAGGCATACTAGAAGCAAATAAAGTACTCTGTGTGTACATATGATGTTGAACTTGCATGTCGTCTGCTCTTCTGCTGTTCTACTAATGACTGGCAGATACTAGAGAGGGAATAACAGACACACAGGTTTACCAGTTAGTCAGGCCCCATTTACACACACAGCAAATTGGTAAAATTATTACTGGACTTCACCACTTGAGACTACAGCTGGTACTGATGGCTGCATTTTGTTTTGCAAAACAAACAAACAAAATATTCACTGTAGATAGAAAACTATTATGTCAAGGTATAGCTTGGTATCTCACTAGAATGCTTGCTTTTTCTATGTAAAGATTCTCCCCACCCCAACTGCATCACAGAGGGCATTTTAATATGTCAGCCTTACCAACTATTTGAAGTGTTTCCTTTGAGTCAATGTTCTTTCCCTCAAGAAAGTGCTTTTGAGTCCTTTCACCCTGTATGATTCTACGTTGATTGCCATGGCTGCATCCTGTGGAATCTTGGCTGTGCAGTTTGGGGAGGTGCTGGAGCTCTCTGACTGAGAATTCTAAATGCAGCTCCCTCAGTTGCAGATCCCAGGATTCCACAGGATGCAGCCAGTTAATGTAGAATCATAGTGCTTTAAGTGTGTAGTGCTAGAGGCCCTCTGTGTACAGAATTTATTTTCTTGCTATTAAAAAACTCTCAACATCTCCTAAATCTGTGGGGAAAAGCAACCCTTTCCCCCACCTAGTGGCAAAGCTACCTCTTGTTTTAAGGTTACATATGCGTTTCAGACCCCTGTTAGACAGTATGTATACAATACAGTATTGATGTGAGGGCTAGTGAGTGGTGTGGGAGCACCTGGTGCTGAGGACATTATGTTAATATAGACAGGGGATTAAATACAAGCCAAATATATATGACTGGGCACTTTTTAAAGGATGAGAAGAATATGTATATTAATATTCCATCCTGTCATATATTTGTCAAAACCAAAAAAGCCCACTATGTCCTGAGAGTGCATGAAGGCTGACAAACTCAAGCTCAGTGTGGATAAGATGGAAGGATGGTGGCAATATGACCTCGAACCTAGGAAGTTGGGGTTGAGCATGTTGGACCAATGAGTGCCAACACTGTAGCAAGTAACAGTGTAGGGGACTTTTCATCCTAGGGTAGGGGAGCAATGGGCAGGTAGATCATCTTCACTCTGTTCCCTTCTCCTTTGTCTACGTCTATGTGTAGATTGCGACATTAACATTTTCTTTCCTTTCTTCCTTTCAGGTGGCAGCCCTCCCTCTCCCACATACAGATACATGGTCATTAACTACATTTCTGGAATATTTGGATAGAACATCATGTTGTTTAGGAATACAAAACTAAACTAGCTATGCTTGAGGGAGAAATCATGTCAATTGCTCCAGTGCCTATATTTGGGGTTGGGAGTGACTGTTAACCAATAAAAAGATACCCAAATTGTGAACAATACCCTCAACAAGTTCCTGCATGTACATGCACATGCTCTCTCTCACACACACACACCTGCTGCCCTCTTTCTCACTTCTTTCAGTTACAGTTAATTTTTTTTTCAAGTAGCTACTTTTTGCTATCTGATCATATCTCATTATATCCACTCTGAAGATTATGGGGATTTTGTTCGCCTGTTGGTTTTCTTTTGGCTGTGAGGCAAGGTAGGAAGAAAGGGATGAATCAAGGAAAATGAGAGATTTAAAAGATCCCTGTAGAGACTAGGATGGAAACTGGCAAATGCATCAACATTAAAATTCTTTTTGCTCCAGGCTAGAAGCAAACCAGGTATAGAAACAGGTTTCATCCTATGGCAGAGTTGGGAAAACTTTTCGAACCCACAGAGAAATTAGAATTTGGAAGGTCTTGGAAGCCAGACTCCAGCTGTCTTCATGGCTAAGGATCAAATAAGCAGAGTCAGTGGCAGAGTAGGCAAGGTAAGACATCCACCAGCCTGGACATTTTCCTGTCTACTATACAAATTACAGCCCAATTCTGTTAGTGCCTACTCGGGAGAAAACCTCAGCATACCAACTTTCATGCCTGCAAAGCACAGCTCAGTCAACACAACAGATCTAATGTCTGCAAAGCACAGTTCAATTCCATACTGGGCATTCAAAATTCAAACACTCCATTTTAGATTCTGATCACTGATTAGAGATAAGAGCCAACAAAGGTCAGATGGAGCACATAAAGGTCGCACAATAAGATGTTGCCAACTTCTTTTCTTCTTTTCTTTTCTTAGTAACTTATATGAATCCAATGCCTTCTCCCTTGGGTATCTGACTTGCTTGCCACCTACCACAAAAACCCTATGCACAAGCATTATTTCTGTAACTCCTCCACTGGAACAGCAGCAGCAGCAGCAGCACTCCATGCTTGGAACAATTATGGTACATTTCAAACTGGACACCCCATTTTGTTATACACATGGGCTCCACTGGACTGCTCCAATCAGGTTTGGGAGCATATTTGGCTAGTCAATTGTTTGAATAGAGGTTGCTAGGATGCTGATTTCCCCTTTGCCACCCTTTTTGAATTATGTTTTGAAGTATATTATTAAAATATGATCTTCCTATCTCCTGAGGCCCATTCACCATAGAGAATTACAGTACGACCAGTGTATTTACCCAGCTTTGCCCAAGATTTTATTTTCTCATACGTAATACTTGTTAGAAAGACTTAGGATCCTATGTCTGTACTCTCAAACTTCAGTACCTGTAACTTTCCCCCATATTCCCCAATATCAATCAGTAGTCATTAACATACAGAAGCTGGGTTCCTGAGGGAATACACTGCCCTCCTCCTTGCTGAGCCAATACGAACTGAACCAGTAGAGGACAAAGC
>CAOKZL010005430.1:0-11264 GCA_948472985.1 Iguana delicatissima | reverse complement strand
GGGCATTGACATGTGGTTTTGAGTCACATGTAGCATTTAAGTTTATAACATATTTGAAAAAGTTCAGTTTTGTTTTATTCCTAGACCCAGAGAACTTTTCCCATGATTTTCCATAATCTTTACAAACTCTGAATTGGCTGTGATATGGGTTTTATTTTACCAATACATTTTCTTCTTGCCACTCTTCCATAAAGCCCAGCTTTTTTGGAATGCCCCGGCTATAATTGTCCTATGGACATTTCTTTTTTAATCTCAGCTGAGACTATCTCCAGCCTCATCAGAGTTATCTCTCGGTTGCTAAGGACTATGTTCTCCTTACCTTGTTACTGAGTTCTAGCTGGAGTGCGTAGTTAGGATATTAGATCAGGTTTTGCTCCAGTCTGCCATTCTAATAACTCTCCTTCATTTGTCCAAGGTACTTTGCGCAACAGTGTTACAGTGCGATCATTCCACTTTCAAGATCCTATGAATCTTGGGTTTGAGTATAGGGGGCCTTTTACTCTGACAAGAGAGCTCTTTGGCCTCAGTAAACTATACAAACCCCAGAATTCCACAAGATGTTGAAAAGTAAAATAGAGCATTTGTAACAGTGTAGTGTGGAAAGGCACCGTATCTTGATAAACCAATCTATTATGCAGCCTTAGGATTTATGCATATCCCAACTCTATTTTCAGGTTGCTAGAACACTGTTTGGTGGACTTCAGAAAGCCATCGCAATCTTGATATAATGTTAAATGTTTTTTGCTGTCACCACATGAAAACAAGTGTGTCAGCCCCCGGCCACCGGCAGTACTTGTTGTTTTTCTTACAGTCTGAAGTTTTTGTTCACTTAGTGATGTTTTTGACACCTGATAACTTTTCTGAAGAATAAGCAGCACTCCATTAGCTTTTCCAAAAAACATATCATACCCTTTAATGTTGTATTTAGGTCATGGGGTTCTTTCAGCACTTTTTGCTAAGCCTCTTTAACACACCTGAAATAAGTTTTTGAAGTGGAATCAGGAATAAATTTAATTCCTAGCTCCCGATGGAGGGAGCTGATGGCAACACCTCAGAGAGCAATCTATGCTTTGTATGAACAATCCTTCCAGTTCCTGGCTGTATTTACACTACAATATCGCTTTCAATCGCTGCTTTGCTGCATTGCATAAAGCAAAATAGGACCGCGTTATATGTGTAAGGGAAAAAATTAGCCAACAATTTAAAAAAGCCGAAGTATGTCTCATCATAAAACGCTGTATGTATATATATGTGTGTTTGTGTGTATATAGCGTTCAGTCGACGTTCTGCAGATGTTAATGATAATCATAAAGGAATTATATTCTCTATTAAAAAATGACTACTACAGGCAGTTCTCTGTTCCCCTGATGAAAATTATCAGAAAGGATTAAGAGACAGAAGGTTATTGTAAGTTTGTCTAATAAAAGAAAACAGAAATACGTAGGCCATTTCCATAGGATGTTGTAAGTGGTATAATAGCGCTATAACAGTTAGTGCACAAATGGCCATACACTATCCATGGCACATATATCATTTCCTAAGAAATGCAGATTTCCTACCATTATCACAATGTTTGAGAGAGTTCACTAGTTGGGAAAGTAGGTAATACCCATGTAGTTGGTATTGTTATAATATTTTTAAGTGGTGACTAATGCAGTACCTTATTTGGAGTGGTGGATTATGTTCTTTGTGGCAGACGGGGTGTGCTTTTCAAGTAAAGTCATCTTTCCTATTCCATTGATACCGAACTGAGAGAAAAAAGCATTATTTTCTATTTCTGTCTTCACTCTGAATTTGACTGCCTTTTTTATCCTACATCTTTTCATTCTGTGTCATATCCTGTATCATATCATTCTGTCCTAAATGACCCAACAGTACCCTGCTGAAGAGATTCTCAAAAAATGGGTTAAGTCCGGTACCCCACCTAAGAAGCACTGAAGTGACTGGGACTTATCTTTGATTTTAATGGATCTAATCTGGGTACAACTATTGTTGGATTTATGATTCTGCTGCTTTCCCTATCCTCCTACTTGCACACTGCCCAGGAAATGGAAGGGTATAAGGTCTCCCTGCCCTCTGTCTCCATCATCTCCCCCCGACCCCGGAGGTTGAAGAGCTATTTGTAATTTTTCTCAAGACAGCAGCAAGTTTTGTTTTTGAGGAAGGTTTGACAGAGGACACAACCTCTGATTTTTGTTGTTGTGTGCATTCAGATGACTTGAAACTAACCTATCACTGGGTTTTCTGGGTGTGACTGCACCCCTATAATCCCAGCCTATAATCCCATGGCTACAGGGAATTGAATCCTGAGCCTCCAGGGTCATGTCACGCTCAAACTACTACACCACGTGGTCAGTCTCTTTCCCACTCTGAACAAGATGCAAAACAGGGGTACCCGGAGCCTTGTGGCTTTTAGGCCATGCTGCTCATGTAGGAATTCGCTCTGGTGCTCACCAGCAATAACTGGGCAAAATAATCAGGAGTCACATTTTATGCTTTAACTAAATTCTGTTTGCTTTATGTATTTAGCCAATGTCAAGTTGATTTTATTATTTTTTAAGCAACATACAATGGAACCAATTTGATCGTTAGTGAATTGAGTGCAACTCCCTAATGAGACTGGTTATTTTGAATCTATTTAACCTTCAAATTACATTCCCCCCCTAGAATTGTAGTATAATTAGTTTCTACATTAAGTTATTAGGTTCTCAATGGGCTACCTCTGCTTTCACGGATAATAAAGAATGACTGGGCATGACTTATGATCAGAGACTATCTCGAGGGTACCTGTATACATGTGGTATAGTTAAAAACCTTACAAAGCGAATTTTATCTAGACCTACGATTTTGCAGGCTGAAAGGGGATTAGAATGTGTACTATTTTTAAGCATGTAATTTATTTTACAACTCCCCCCACACCAGAAAGTTTCAGTAGCAATGCAAACTTGCTTTAAGCTTTTCCCAGATGTAAAATTTGTAATGCCTCTTGTATAACAATAGTTAAAGAATATATGCATTTTATTTTTTCTCCTGGAACCAATTTATAACCGTTGACTGCATGAAACAAATGACTGGTGAATATAGTCCCAGATCAGAATCATTTGTCTCATTTTGTTTTCTAAAAATCTGGTCATTAGGATGACTTGTATCTACATGGGTTACATGTTTATAATTTATTTTAAGATGCATAAGGCACATTAATTTATCTGCATTTGACAAAGTTATTTAGTACACATGAGGGCACATCAAAGCATATGAAAGTAACAATGAAGAATATAATTATGTTTAAATATACTGCTTTTCAAGTAGAGCTTAATGAATGTAGCCTTGCTGGTACAAATACTTTTCTTCAGAAAATAGTTAATACTGCAATAGCAGAACATTTTAATATGACACAGCACGTATCTGAATCCTCTCCTATTTTGTTTGAAGCATTATGGTGACTTTATAGCTCAGGTGCTCTACATTTGTCTAGTTTCTTTGATTAACCAACATGTAAAAATGCTATGTGCCTCTAGAGACTTGCTGCCATGCAGGGCAAGAAGGAGGGTAGGCAGCTCTCTTCATTTAGAAATAGGATACAGTGACCTAAACTTCTGTATGAAGGTTGTTTTTTTTTAAAGGCAATGCAAATGTTGGAAGTTCCTCTGATTCAGAGAAGCAATAATTGATTTGAAATAGTGTTTTCTTCCAGTTATTTCTAACTGCAAGAGACAGTACCCTCATGGGTTTTAATTCACTGTGATTTTCTCCTTCAATCGGAGTTTTTACTGTGAGTTGACATCAAGTCATTAGAGTGTCATTCAAAGTCAGATAAAAGGGAGACTTGATCTGAGATGTTGATTAGTCTGCATACAAAAGAAATGCATCCATAAGTGTACAAATGTGTCAGAGAAAGATTTATAAATGAGGGTGGGGGAAGTAACCACCCAACCAGTTCCTATCTGTTTTAGTTGTTTATTGTTTATATGTATTCTCTGGTTGCAGAGCAGATTGTTACCAGTCATCTCCACTTTCATTCTGATGCAACCTAATTTTATTTTTATTTTTTTTGGTAAAGGGGAAATAGCTGCCTTTGCCTTTAACTTATCTGTAGTAGTTATAGTTTTACAGTTTGTGGGTTAATACTGTATGTATTCAAATCGAATGTACTCTGTGAAGTTGATACATACTGAGGATAGCTGCTATGAATTCTACATCTTTCGTGTAAAAGACATTGCCCTTTCCACACTAATGTGGCATTCTGGTATGGCAGAGGAGATGTGACAATGCTTCTGATGATGTTGTTGTGGTCTCTCTGCCCTTCTCCATCCATCAGCTAGTGTGATAGTGGGGTAAATCATTGGTGTAGTTTCTGATCCAACTGCCATCACAATGCTCCCTACGCTTAGCTACCATGCAGAAGGGTCAGAAGCTGTGAGGTGCTTCTGCTCATAGTGCAGTGGAAAGAGCCTGACTGCACTGCAGAAGGAAGGAAGAGGCATGCCCCTTCCACTCCCTTCTGCAGGAACTGGTCTGTCTTTGCCCTCCTCTTGCCAAAGGCACTACTCAGGATAGCAACTGGAGGACAACAGGGATAAGGTAAGGTACAGTAAAAGGCCATTGCAGCATTGATGAAAGAACTTCCTTTATGTCCCTGCTTTTTTGTTTCTGCATTATTGTCTATTAGAAACTACCTAAGACAATATTTGTTGGTTGTTATACTACCATCATTAATAACATTAACTGAATTTATCATCATTCTACTTTTCTACAGGATGAAATAAAGTATATAAAAAATTAAATACAAAGTTTGCCATCATTCACAGCATAATTGATTGAAGTCAAACAGACTATGCTAGATGGTACTTTGTACATTTTGTTATCCATTTTAGTGAGTGCCATGTATATATTTTTCAGCTAATATGATCTTAAAAGGCCAAAATGCACTTAAATATTCTAGCATCTCATCGTTTCTGTGTGAATAACCCTACAGGGTTCTGATGGGAACATGGAAATAATAAAAGGAAAGACATCCCCTTGGTGCACTTGAGAATGTAGTACCCATCCACTCAGCAATCACTACATGTATCCAGAATATTCACTCTACGTTAAAAGGCAACAGCAACAATCTCCAAATGGGTATGGCATAGTCTCTGTGTGCACACTGAAGCTGAAGGAGTAAATGGTTAAAAATGGGGCCACAGCCCCAAATTATCCTCACTGATTTAAAGACTTTCCTTTATATTCATTTGGAGGTACTAATTACTCTTCTGGACAGTGAAAAGAGCTGTACCCAAATGAAAAACTCTGCATCCAACAACAGTTTCATATCTTTTTCCTAGAGCTCTGTGGGTCTTTCTGGCTAGTTTACCATGGTGCTATTATTCCATTTTCTAACATCCTGTGGAATCCTGGGGTTTGCAAGTTCAAGGAGGGGCCTTTAGAATGCTGCAAAGCTACAAAATCTTCTCACTTGTGTGGAAAATGAAGTCACAAGTTCTGAGAATTCCACAAAGATGTTGAAAGTGGGAATAATAGCACTGATAACATGGGTAGTGCAGAAAGGCTTTATATGACATAAAATAAGTCTTATCTTTGATGAATTTATCTAATCCTTCAAAAAAAAAACATTCAAGTCGGCGGTCATCTTCTCACTGCTCTATGCTGTACTTAGTGTTCACTCGGCCTTCACAGGTGGCAGCCACATAATTCACTAAAAGTTGTAGTTATGCCAGCACCAATGGCTTCAAAAAACAGCAAAATAAAATGCATGGAGGACAAAGCTCTTAGTAGTGGACCCACCCACTGTGCATAATGTATCATGTGCAATGTCAGAAACAATATTCCTTCCTTTGCATAGGGGCACAGTTGCATCTGAGTAAAAGAAATTTTAAAAGGAAAAAAATGAAAATGTAAGGGTTTGTGTAGGTGTGGCCTTCTCATTGTGTCAGGGCATGCTTGGCCCTTGGATCTTGGTAGTTGACTATTCCCTCTGCTTGTAATACATTGGCTCTGCATGGCTTCAGACAGGAGTTATTTCCGTTCTGTACCTAACAGCAAGTATTGTACTTTGGATCTTAAGTATAGGCTTCTTATGGCTGAACTAGAGGCCTTTGCAGAATTTCTATTCAGGACAGTGCATCATCTCCTCCATTAAACACACAGCTAGCGAAGCAGAGAATGAAGAAGACACAGCTCAAAAATTTCCCAGAGTATTCATAAGAAAGTGCTCATCCAGGCTCTTACAAGGCACAGTTACATTTGGCATTCAACTTCCCCCACAATGTACCAGAATGTGTACACCCAACACACATAATCCCATATATGCATTCAGCAGAAGAAGCCATTTCCAGGTACTTTCCAGGCAGGCAGGTCATATTGCTGAGGTCTAACATTAGTCAATATTAGTGAAGCACCCATAGTCAGTAAGACTTAATTAGTCAAGAATAATTCAGACCAGAACAGGGAGCTCAGCAAAACTCAAGAATAATAAAATTCTATCAGAAAGTCACAGAAGCCAAATGAGAAGGGATCTCACAGTGAAATAACAATCCAGGTTCTACACAGAGTCCAGTTCAGAACCACAAGTTCTCAAGGATGTTCAAGGAGAAAAAGTCAACATAAGCCAGCATAGGCATCAGCAGTTCAAATCCCCAAGAGTCAGATATCTAAGAATGCAGGATAGGAGGTCGCAGAGCTCAGAAACGTTGTTTAATACAATCCAATCAAATGCATTAAGTTGTGGCAGCAGGGTCGTGATACTCCAGGACTTTTGGTCCATTCTCATCTCATTCCAGGATTATGCCACTTCTGTACTTCTCCTAACTCTGAGGCTGTGTTTCCTCACTGGGGTGGTGGCGGTGGCTTAATTTCATTCTTTAGGATTCTTTTGGGCAGGCATGACAACTCCATTCAGTGGAAAAAAGGAAGTGGCATGGCTCTGCTGAAAAGGAGTAATGTTTGAGTATGGGTACCATTTGTCAGAGACAACACAACAAGCTGCTTGAGATACTCATCTTGGCTATAATATTTTATTGGCTCCAGTGAATTACCTAATTAACTCCCTTCAATGTTTTCTTGGGAGTTAAAGTTAACATCATGTTACTCTTAACCTTTTGTACATGATAGACAGGACTTTTTAGATCAAAGGCATGGTATATGAAGAAGTATCTTCTCAGCCATATTTCACGATATCTTCTCCTTAAATCACTCAAAAACTGAAAATTTTAAGCAAATGTTTTCCTGTGGAAAACAACTGTGAAGGAAAGTATTACAAATCCACACACACGCTCCCCATGGGTATGTTTCTGATCTTAATTTAAGTCTCCTCCATTAGTAGTAGTAATGTTGGTGGTAATGATGGTGATAATGAACAAATATAACCAATTTTACTCTTGTAGCCAGCCCCACAGGTGTCACATCCATGGTCCTCACCATCTGCAACTTATTTTCTGAATTCTTACAATCTTGGCTGGTATATCTCCTGTATATTCTGACTGGTACAACAGTCTGGTATGGCTATTTGTCCTGTTCATCTTTGAAGTTTCCCCTTCTTAATGGTAAGCTCGCTTTGGGCGTCACAAAGCAGTTTGCTGGTTTGGAGCCATATGAATGAGTAAGGATGAAAAGGCCTGCAAGCCGGTCTGGATATTGTGGAGAAGCAGCAACTAGCTTCCCTGCAGAGCACAGGGTTATACAAGGACCTGAAATGAATAGTCTGAGAAGAAAGATGCTCAGAAAACTCAAGATGGCTAGAAAAATAAGCTCTAAATTGAATTCAGATGAAAGGACAGTTAAAAGAAGCATAGATATGGAAAGACTTTGAAGGAAAGTGGCATTATTTGAGCTGTTTTTGTCACAGAAGTTCTGTTCAGGAATTGTCTCACCAAGAAGGAGTTCTAAATGGGTGTTTGAATGTGGGCATGCAAACAACCTCTTGTGCTTTAGAGATCATGAGACCCGTAACCATCCCCAGCTAACACTGTATTGTAAAACACTCTGGAGGTTTTCCGATGCCAAATGATTAGGTCTTTGATAATGCTGGGTTGATGGACATGTGGGAGTGGGTCTTACACATGCTCCTATGTCTTAACGTTATCTGTAGATTCAGGCAAATATCTTAAACAGACCCTAGAATATTCCTCAGAAGAAATATCTCAGGTGTCCATCTCTGAATGTATAAAGAAAGACACAGGCAGCAGGAACAGGTACTTAAAGAAGAAGATATGGACTTACTTATACATGGACCTGGAGCAGAAGAACAGATACTGGGTACTCAATTGGGTTTACGGGGACCTAGAGTAAAATCCCCAGGACCTGCTGCTTCAGTAACTAGAGTGGTCCCTGACTGAAGCACATCCCAGTGGTTCCTCACTCAGCATATCCACTATTCCTTTTTTTTTCTGTAGTTGTGATACAGAAAGTAAACATGGGGTAATGGTCATGCCGTCTCATTATGGATTTGAGCATGCACCCATACTCGGCCTCACAGTCTCAGGAAAGGACGGTGAGACTGAAATAAAGTTTTCTTGTGGGGGAAGTCATCTTCTATCGTAGAATCTTGACAAGGATATTGTAATCTAAGGAGGTATTTTATCTCCTTGAAGATTTTGACCCCTCTCTAGCTTCAGTCTGCGCTGGGTTTCAGTCACCATGATCCTCAGAGGAGAGCCCAGCACAAGTGGGCCCTGACAGAAACCCAGGTACAAGAAAAGGCTTTTGGCAGATCCATACATCAGTTGTTGTATGTTTCCCAAAGGTTGTAATAATACAAGGTGCTCCTATTGCAGAAACACAGTCTGTGGCACAAACAATGTAATGCAATAATCGTACATGAAAGAACATTAAAAAATTAACACAAATCAGCATTCAGATCATCAAAATACTTGGATATCAGAAAATCTCAAAGATTCTGAAGTCTTATTAACTTGTGTTAGGTTTTTTTTTTAAGTAGGTACTTTAAGAGATTAGTAATTGTCTGGATCTGGATCATTTGAAAGACCGCATCTCCCATATCAGCCTGCCCAGCTTTAAGACTTTTGGGAAGATGTTTCTCAATCCTTCAGCCTCTACATTTATAGTGGGACACATCCAACACCTTCTAGGAGTCACATTTGCAAGATGGGCATAACTTGCTTTTCCCCCAACTTGCTGCCTTTGTGTGTGTTCATTGGCTTAAAAAAGAAATGAATGATCTTAATAGCAAACATACTGTGAATCAGGAGCCAAGAGACAATCTAAACTGAGGGAATTGTTCTTTGGACATCTCAGGAGATGACAATACTTATTGGGAAAATATGCTCAGTAAGTGGAAGGCAGTTGGAAAAGGAAGCACAACATTACAGGTGAATTGTTTCAATGAAAGGAAGCCACAGCTCTCCAGTTCACAAGACCTGATACTATCCCAATTACGACTCTTGGATGGTGTCTCATTTACCAGAAGTCAAAATTGGGAAACTTGACAGCAAATATGAGCAATATGTTCATGTACCATTACCTACCGCTTTATAGAGGTGACCCATGAAAACAGAACTGGACAATTATTTGGTACAAAGTACTGCTTCTAATTTGTATCACACATAGGTCAGCATAATTTTATTATAGCTGGGCTGAATAAAAAAGCTAACACTGGTTACACTGGGTTCAGTTCCATGTTTGGTTTGATTTACATATTAAGTTTGGTGGCTAAATTTGCATAATAATGTCCACCACAGCAGCAACTGTGCTGAGCTAAGCCAAGTCTCATCTGATCACTGCCTGGATGAGAAACTACTTTGGAACCCTACGTCCTTAAATATTATGGAAGAAAGGTAGGATAATTGCTGAGAAATGGCCAGTGTACTGAGAGCTACAATTGTCTAAGTAGCCTTTCTGAAATCTGAAGATCCATTGAAACATATTAGCCTCTCAAATGTTGACATAGGACAATTGGAGGATTTTCATGGGCTGTGCAGCAAGCATTTCAGTGGCAGATTATGATTCTTTGCTTCCTTTGCAGCATCCTGTGTATTGCCTTGGACAAGACATATCCCTAGTATAGTCCCACACATTACTTATCACCAGCAGGTGGTCTCTACTGAGTTTTTAGGTGGTGCTTACAAATACAACACAAAACTATGAATACTGAATAAAATGCACAGTATGTATGTGAAATCAATGAGGTTGCCAGCTACTCTCAGCCCACAGTGATTTTAGCATAGATTTTCACCATAATTGTGTGTTTAAGATCCAACCCTATAGATAGGGTCCCAGATTCAATCACTAACTTTTGTAACCAAAAGCTGTCTAACAGCACTGCTGTGTTAAAGATCTCGAAAGCCAAAGTCAGTCAGAGGAAAAAGTCCTAGGAGACCACCACTGACTTTATTCAGTACAGTGCATCCTTTTCAACTGTATAAGATAGATAGATTTTAACAAATGTGTACAAAAATAGCTGGATGGATAATGTGCCCAAGCAGATGACAAGCACCTCCAAGACCATTAAGTATTTTATCTTTTATTTGACATACCCTGCCCTAATAAGACATGGAAGGCAACATGCTGCAAAATGTTATATTTGCTTTTTGAAACAGAGTAAAGCTAACAATGCAGGAATTATAATAGTATTGACCCCTGCCTCTAGTGTTCACACAGAGATAAAAGATTTATTCACATAATCATGTTCCCCCTTTTTCCCAGACACAGTGGATATCCTATGAGCCACTCATACTGCAGGCATGTGCAATTGTTTTAAGATATGTTTCTTATTTGCCTCAATCAACTATAAAATACAGTATTGGATGGCTCATAGGATATCCACTGTGTCTGGGAAAAAAAGGGCCTATGAAGTTTCACAAAAATGTATTTCTGCTATGTGAATAAATCTTTGTACTTCTGTGTGAACACTAGAGGCAGGGGTCAATACTATTATAATTCCTGCATTGTTAGCTTTACTCTGTTCTCTTAAGAGCAAATATATAACATTTTGAGCATGTTGCCTTCATGTCTTATTAGGGTATGTCAAATAAAGAATTAAAATACTTAATGGTCTAGAAGTGTTCTTGTCATCTGCTTGGTAATATTATCCATCCAGCTATTTTTGTACACATTTGTTAAAATCTATCTATCTTATACAGTTTAAAATAGAAAAGGATGCACTGTCTACTGAATAAGTCAGTGGTCCATCTATCCTAGGACTTTTTCCTCTGACTGACTTTGGCTTTCCAGATCTTAAGCACAGCAGTGCTGTTAGACAGCTTTTGGTTACAAAACTAGTGATTGAATCTGGGACCCTATCTATAGGG
>CAOKZL010005429.1:0-10775 GCA_948472985.1 Iguana delicatissima | reverse complement strand
TTGGGAAAAACTGGGGCTGGGCGGGTTGGGACAGGCGGATGGACATGGTGCATTCCTCATCTTGTAGTTATAGGTAAGCCGGCTAAGCGGTCGTCCGCATGGATGGGACGAGGGATGGCGGCCAGCCCCCGTTCACTTCGATGGCCATGTAGGGGAACAACGGCAGTTGCATCAGCGGGCCGTGCAGGTCCTGCACGCTGTCGACATCGAACACGCTGTAGTTGGCGTAATGCCCGGCGATGCGCCACAGGTGGCGCCATTTGCCCTCCTCTTGCAGGCGTTTACCAAGGCTTTCTCCTCGGCCTTGAGGCTGGCGGCACGCTCGGGGTGCATGTCGAGGGGCAGGTTCACGGTCATTTTTACGGGCAACATGGCAGAGGCCTTTTAGTGTTTGTCACGGCAAAAACGCCAGGCGCTTTCATCAGCGCCAGGCCCAGGCCCGGCCCCTGGCAACGTGAGCTGGAAATCGCGGTACACCGGTGGCTCGGTGAGGATGTCTTCGGTGGCAAAGCGGGCCGAACAATTCGGTGCCCCACGCCAGGGTGTTCAGCGTGAGAAAGGCATGGGCCAAAGCCAGGGTGCCAATGCCGCCTTCGAGCATGGTGCCGCCGTACAGGCCGATGCCAGCCGCTTCGGCAATCGCCGCCGTGCGCAATACAGCGCGAGGGCCGCCATTCTTGGCGATCTTGAGGGCGAACACTGTGGCCGAGCCTTCACGGGCCGGGTTTGAATGCATCCTCGACACACTCGATGGACTCATCGGCCATGATCGGCACCGGGCTCGACAGGTTGAGCCGAGTCATACCACCACGGTTGTTGCGCGAGATCGGTTGTTCGATCAGGTCGATACCGTTGTCGCCGAGCACCTTGCACCCCCGGGGCCCCGGCTTCACCCCCGGCCGGGTTTGGGACGTCGACGCGCACACTGGCGCCCCCCCGGGGTTTTTGATCGCGATCCCGGGGGCCCGGGTTTGCGGTTACCCCCCCCCGCGCCGATCTTCAATTTGAAGAGACGGTGGCGGCGCAGGTAGCAAATTTTTCGGCCTCGTTGATGTCCTGTTCGGTATTACCGCTGGCCAGGGGCCAGGCCACCGGCAACGCATCACGCACACGCCCGCCCAGCAGTGCGACCGGGGGGGAGGCTTTTCCAAGGGCTCAGCAAGGCGCTTTCGATACCGGACTTGGCAAAGGTGTTGCCGCGAATACTGCGCTCCAGGCGCAACATCGCCGCGTTGACGTTACCCCGTCCTGGCCGATCAACAGCGGCGCGAAGTGACAGTCGATGTTGACCTTGAGCCGTCGGGGCTCTCGTTGCCGTAGCTAGGCCGCCGAGGGGTGGCTTCACCGATGCCTTCGATGCCGTCGGTGCAACGCAGGCGAATGATGACAAGGGTCTGGTTTTGCATCTTTCATTGCCAGCTTGTGCGGGCGAAGGGTGGGGGAAAGGTCGACGATGACAGTTTCAATCGACTCGATGGTGCAAATCGGCATGGCAATACCCATTGGGTTCTTTATAAATTTACGTCGATTCTGTTCCGCATTTTTTTGGGCTTCCAATATAAATTGGTTGTGGATACCCTCAAGGTATGAAAGGAGTCGATATGGAACTGCGTCACTTGCGCTATTTCCAGGTGCTGGGCGAGACCCTCAACTTCACCCGAGCTGCCGAACGCTTGCATATCCCCCAGCCGCCTTTGAGCCGGCAGATCCAGCAACTGGAGGACGAACTGGGGGTGGTGCTGCTGGAGCGCAGCCGGCCCTTGCGGCTGACAGAGGCCGGACGGTTTTTCTATAAACATCCCAGTGTGCTGCTCAAACAACTGGGCAAGGTCTGCGACACCACCCGGCGCATCGGCCAAGGCAGAAAACCTGGCTGGGCATCGGCTTTGCGCCGTCCCCTTTTGAATGGCGTGCTGCCGGAGCTGATTCGGCGCCTGCGCACTCACGAGGCCCTGGAGCTGGAGCTGGGTTTGTGGAGATGACCACTTTGCAGCAGGTCGAAGCGCTCAAGGCTGGCCGCATTGACGTAGGCTTCGGGGGGGATTCCGCATCGACGATCCGGCCATCGTCCAGCGCGTACTGGTGGAGGACCGCCTGGTAGCAGTGCTGCCCAGTGGGGGCCCCTTTTCTGGGCGCCCCGGCCACCCTCGCCCAGTTGGCCGGCGAACCCTTTGGGGGCCCCCCCCCCGGAACCCCGCCCCCGGTTTGCCGACCATGTGATCGCGCTGTTCAGCCCAGGCTTGAGCCTGAAGGTGGCGCAGTGGACCAACGAATTGCAGACCGCTATTGGCCTGGTGGGCGCAGGTATGGGGGTGACGTTGGTGCCGGCGTCGGTGCAGGTGCTGCATCGGGCGGATATTGGCTATACGCCGATTGTGGAGGCCACTGCGACTTCGCCGATAAATTCTGAGCCGGCGGGTAATACCAGTCGCCGGGGCTGACTCATTGCCTGCAACTGGTTGAAGATTTTGGTTGTTTTCCCCCAAAACCCCGAAATTCCCTTTGGGAGCGGCTTGCTCGCAAAAACCCCGCAGGCCCCGCGTTCATCCAGAAGAGCGTTATCGTTAATTTTTTTCGGAGCAAGCTCGCTCCTACATTTGATCTTCATTGGTTTCAAAGGCTGCGCAGGCGCTTGCGTTGCAATGTCTGGCGGGGGACCCGAACAACTTGCGGTATTCCGCCGAAAACCCCCCCAAAGGGCGAAACCCCCAGCCCAGGGCGATTTCAGAAATAGTGCGCATTGAGCCCTGCTCCAGAATTTTCCTGGCCACCCCCCCCAACCGATGCTTCTTCAGATACGCCATGGGCGACAGTGCGAAGTACTTGCGAAACGCACCCGAACAGTTTGAACCGCGACACGCCCGCTGCCGCTTCCAGGCTTCCAGGTGCAGCACTTCACGGGCGTTGTCGTGGATGAATTGCCGCGCCCCGGATCGGGGGGGGATTTTCACCCCCAGAACCTCGCGCAGTTCTTCAGAGTAGTTATTGGGTTGGGCCAGGATCAGCCCCTTGATCAGCGAGCTTTCCATAACCGGAAAAACCCCGCCTGCTCGCAAACCCCTGCTGCATTCCAGTTCGGCGATGAAAATTGCGCCATGCGCCACCACGAGGCCGGTGCTCCGTCCACAGCATCCATCACCGACTCAAACCGCAGCGGTGCATCGATGGGCCGTTGCAGCAAACCTTCCAGTGACTCGCTCATCGCCGCGCGGGTGATCACCACCTGCAACTTGCGGCGGGGGCCGGAAATCGCCAGCACCTGATGCTCATTGGGTGAAATGTCACGCCCGGTCCGGGGGTTGGAACTAAAGGGGCTCACCGTTCTTGCTCACTTTCCCCTGCCCACCAGCGGCAGGCCCCAAGTTTGTAGCTGCTGAAGTGCTCGGCGTCTTCGATGTCGATGGTCACATCGGTACCGTACTGATCACGCCCAGGGTGGTGGCGCGGGATTTGAACACGTTGGCGCTGTGGTGAAAGCGCAGGCGTTCGGGGGTGGCCGCCCCGGCGATGGGGCCCGCAGATGCCGGACATCCAGCTGCGGGGCGCCTTCCAGGTCGAAGCGTTGAATATGAATATCGCGTGTCTGGCTACCATCAGGGTGCACCCACGGCGGTTAGGCATTTGCGCGCTCTGGCGGCGCGTCGTTGAACCTCGACAGCAAGTTCCAGGCCACGCCAGCAGCGTGGCCACTGGGGGGAAAATCATTTTGGAATAACCCCCAGGGTTCTACCACCATCGCCCACCATCACAGTAGCGCATGCCGTCACCTGCGCGCACCGCCATGGGTATTTGTTGCCCAACTTTCCGGCCTGCGTTCCCCCTTTAAGCGGATAGCCCGCTACCGCATTGCAGCCGCTTAATGGCTCACCGTTTAGCCTTTTATCAAAAGGGCCTCCCATGGGGGGAAAGAACCGCCCAGCAGTGGAAAACCTTTATCGAAAGCTGCCTGGACTTTCCCCCGGAATGAAGTGTTCCGCATCGCCCGCGACATTTTCACCGAGCCCGAACTGCAACCTGGAGAGGGAGCTGATTTTAAAAAAAAACTGGACTACGCCTGCCACGAAAGCGAACTGGCCAATAACCACGACTTCGTGACGATGCGCGCCGGGCGCCAGCCGATGTTTCATCACCCGTGCCCAAGGGGGGCTAAGCGTGATCAACGCCGCCAGCATCGCGGCACTACCCTCACCCGCGTGGGCAAGGGCAACCAATCCACCTTCCCTGCCCTTTTTCCCCGCCTGGTGCTACAAGAGCGATGGCCGACTGGTGAAGGTCAAGGCGCCCGGGGAATACCCGGAAGGTTTCGACAAGGCCACCCGCGGCCTGAAAAAAGCGGGGCCCTCGACAGCTACAAGGGCTTTGTGTTTTTTCAGCCTGGACGTGAACGGCACCAACAGCCTGGAAGATTTCCTGGGGGGACGCCAAAGTGTTCTTCGACATGATGGTGGCGCAATCGGCCAAAAGGTGAGCTGGAAGTGCTGCCCGGCAAGTCCGCCTACACCTACGACGGCAACTGGAAGCTGCAAAACGAAAACGGCCTGGACGGTTATCACGTCAGCACCGTGCACTACAACTACTGGCCCCGTGCAGCATCGCCAGCGGTAACACCGAGAACGGCGCAGGTTCCAGCACGACGCTGGACTACAGCAAGCTGGGCCCCGGGGACGCGAATACCGACGATGGCTGGTTTGCCTTCAACAACGGCCATAGCGTGCTTTTTAGCGACATCCCCAACCCCAGCGTGCGCTCCGGCTACGCCACCATCATGCCGCCCTGGTAGAAGAACACGGCCAGCAGAAGGCCGAGTGGATATGCACCGCCTACGCAACCTGAACATCTACCCCAGCCTGTTCTTTCTCGACCAGATCAGCTCGCAGTTGCGCATCATCCGCCCTGGCCTGGAACAAGCCGAGATCATCAGCCAGTGCCGGGCAGAGGTGAGTCCGAGCCGATCGCGAAAACCGGATCCGCCAGTTCGGGGACTTCTTCAATTGGGGCATGGGCACGCCCGACGACCTGGTGGAATTTCGCGAAGCCCAGCGCGGCTTCCAGGGCCGCCGGAACGCGGAGCACTTCCGGGGGGCAGCCATCCTGGGGGGGGGCCACCCCCAACAGCGAGGCCATTGGCATCCACCGGGATACCGGCACCGAATTCACCCATGAAGGCTTGTACGTCAACCAGCATCGCAACTGGCAGCATTTCTGCTCAAGGGTTTGGACGAGCAGCCCTGACACTGCGGGAGGTGAAATGATGAATGCGCAATTGCAGTACCAGATCGACAGTTTTCTCCGCAAGTCCAACTGTGCGATGCCCAACGGGGGACGCCACGTGCAATTGTTCGACCCGCAGAGTGAATTCCACCTGCCGCAATGGGACTGGGAACACTCTACCCCCAAAGACCCCAAGCGCGAGAGGGTTTGATCTACTATCCCAAACCCCTGGGGCCGGGGGAAGCCGCGTGTTCCGCCTGCGCACCGGCAAAGCCGCCTCTCCCACGCCGATGCCGCGCACCTTGCACCTGATCAACAACGTGCGCATTGCCGAGCAGGCCGACGGCACGTTGGAGGTGCGTTTGAACTGGCACACGCTGTTTTATCGGCTGGCTATTTCCGAGCATTTCAGGGCACGCAACCTATCGCCTAAGCCCGGGGGCAAGTGGCTGATCACGCGCAAGCACGCCCTGCTGCTCAACACACCATCAACTCGGTGCTGGATTTCTATCACCTTTAAAACCAGCACCCCCCCTTGGGGCGGGGGATTGCCCCCGCTGGAGTGCCAGCGCTCCCATTTTGGGCAGCTTCGCAGCCCAGCGGGAGCAAGCTCCCTCGCCACGGGGGCACGTTTGGGATTTTCTCAGAATCCAAAGGGGGAGTTTGCCGATGGCAAGACCCTGTTTTTCCCCGGGGGGCCCCCAGAAATCCTTTTGGGATGCGGCCCGCGAAGGCATCAAAATCCCGCCGATTGCCGCGAAGGTGTGTGCGGCACCTGCCGGGGGCGTTGTGAGTCCGGCAGTACGGCCGGACTACGTGGACGAGGAAGCGCTCTCCAGCCTCACCTGCAACAGCGCAAGATGCTAGTTGCCAACCCGGGGAAGTCCGACGCCACCTTCTATTTTGACTTTTATTCGAGCCGTGAACGCCCCCGGGCCCCTGCAGGTACGCCACGGTGAGCCGGGGCGGGGGGTCGACCAGCACCGCCATCTTGCAGGTGCAACTGGACCAGCCACTGGATTTTTTCCGGGGCCCAACGCGCGTCTGTCGGGGCCCGGCACCGATACTGGCGCTCCTATCCCTTTCCCAAACCCGGGGGGTAATCAGTTGCAGTTCCTGGTACGCCTGCTGCCCGATGGAGTATGAGCAAATACCTGCGTGAACGCTGCCAAGTAGGTGATGAAATGTTGATGGAGGGCCCTTGGGTGCGTTTTATCTGCGGCTTTTACCCAAACCCTTGGTACTGGTGGCGGGCGGCACCGGGTTGTCGGCGTTGTTGGGGAGTGATGAGCTGGCCGTCAACGGCTGCACGCAACCTGTGCACCTGTACTACGGCGTGCGCGGCGCCCAAGATTTATGTGAAGCGGGCTATCCACGCCTACGCGGCAAAAATCCCGAACTTTTGCTACACCGAAGGCTGGCACCCTAGCCGTGGACGGGGAAAGCGGCTACCTCACCGACATTTGACCGGCCGAAATCGGGACAGATGGCGGATATGTACGTGTGCGGCCCCCCTCCGATGGTCGAACCATCCAGCAATGGCTGGCGGATCAGGCACTTGATGGCGTTCAGCTGTATTACGAAAAGTTTACGCAGAGTAATATCTGACCCTACGGTTTTTGGGGGGCCGATGCCGGCAATCCCCTTGAGAAAAACAAGTAGAAGGGAATGTTAATGGCGGATGACATTTAACCCGGTGGGCCTAACGTCCTAAAAAACCGGCACATTCAGCTGATCGCCTTGGGAGGTGCGATTGGTACAGGCTTGTTCCTCGGCTGGGCCCGGGGGTACTCAAGTCGGCGGGGCCGTGATGATCCTGGGCTATGCGGTGGCCGGGTTTATCGCGTTCCTGATATGCGCCCGCTAGGCAGTGATGTAAGAGCCGGTGGCCGGTTCCTTCAGCCACTTCGCACATAAATACTGGGGCGGTTACGCAGGCTTCCTGGGGGCTGGAACTATGGGTGCTCTCGTGCTGGTGGGCATGGGCCAGTGACGGCGGTGGGAAGTACATCCAGTTCTGGTGGCCGGAGATCCCAACCTGGGTCAGGGGCTGGTGTTCTTCGTCGCGGTGAACCTGATCAACACCCTGAACGTGAAGTTCTTCGGTGAACCGAATTCTGGGTTTTCGATCATCAAGGTGGTGGCGATTGTCGGCATGATCGTGCTCGGCTGCTCCCTGTTTAGCGGCACCGGCGGCCCCCGGCCCCGGTCAGCAACCTGTGGAGCCACGGTGGTTTCTTCCCCAATGGCGGCATGGGGCTGTTGATGTCGATGGCCTTCCTTTTTCTCGTTCGGTGGCCTGGAACTGGTCGGCATCACCGCCGCCGAGGCCAGCGAACCACGCAAGGTGATCCCCCAAAGGGAATCAATCAGGTGGGGACCCCCATCCCGATTTTTATGTCGGTGCGCTGACCGTGCGTTGTCGCTGTACCCGTATAACTGCCAAACCCTCGGCGCGTCAGGCGATGCCTACAGCGGCAGCCCGTTTGTGCAGATCTTCTCGCTATCGGCAACGACACCGCCGCCCCTCCTCAACTTCGTGGTGCTGACCGCGGCGTTGTTGGGGAAACAGCGGCGTTATGCAACAGCCGCATGCTGTTGGCCTGGCCAGCAAAGGGACGCGCCCAAGGCGCTGATGAAGCTCAACAAGCAAGGCGTGCCGCTACGGGCTTGGGTTTCGGCGTTGGTGACGATGCTGTCGTGGTGGTCAATACGTCGCGCCGCACAGTGCGTATTTGCGTTTGCCTTGGTGGTTGTTTCGCTGATGATCAACTGGGCGCTGATCAGCCTACCCACATCAAGTTCCGCAAGGCCATGGGCGAGCAAGGCGTGACGCCGTCGTTCAAAACCTTTGGTTCCCGTTCACAACTACCTGTGTCTGGCCTTCATGGTGATGTCATCGGGGGGATGCTGGCATTCCGGGGAAATTGTAGTGGTGTACGCGATGCCGGTGTGGGGGGGGATTATCTCTTGCCTTCGGTTTCGGATCAGAAACGGGAAAGTACTGTGGCGATAACACCTGGGGAGCCGGGCTTGCCCGCGATGGCGGCGTGTCAGCCAACGGGTGGGCCGGCTGATACACCGCCATCGCTGGCAAGCCAGCTCCCACAGTTGACTGTTTTCACAAAAAAACCGGGGCTTTTTTTTTTAGAGCGTGGAACGTCTGCCAGAGTTCAGGGAAATACCGTTGAGCATTTTGCGCGGGCCCCACGCCTTCAGACCCCATCCCCCTGGAACCCGATATGCGTTCCACCGTGGTGACATGCCGGAAGCGCCACTGGCGGAACAATCTTCCAGGTCGATAAACTTCTCGGCCAACTGATAAAAATCCCAGTAACGGCTCGGGTCGCGATATACCTCGCGCCAGGCCGTTTCCCCGTTTCATCGTGCACCGTGGCTGCGGTCGGGTCGCGTCGGCGCGCTTGGGATCAATCGCCAACCCCGCCTTGACCATCAGGTTTACGGCCTCGTCATACAGCGACGGCTGGCAAGGCCCCTGAAATTTCTCAGCAACCCGGGCGATGAGCATGGGGCCGCAGCAGCGCCGGGCTTTTGTTGCCGAGGATGAATTCGATCTCGCGGTACTGGAACCCCCCCCGAGACTGCCCCAGGAAGGGGAATCGCCTTGTACTCTGATGGCGTCATGGTCCCAGCCCCCCCAGGCGTGCACCATTTGATCGAAGATCCGCGACCCCGCCCCAGCATCTTAAACGCCGGCGGCAGCTACCCAGGCGCACATGTTCGCGGGCGGCCTTGAGTTCGTGAAGCATCAGTTTCACCCACAGCTCAGGGTCTGGTGCTGGATGATGGAGCATTTTGTTGTGGGTTTGGGGACAGCGGGGGTGGGGGTGGTTTTTCCCCGGTCCAGGTAGTCGCCATACCATGGACTCGGAGAAATTCAATTCGGGGTTATGCCATTCTTCCGGCGGTTGGTAATCAGCTGAAAAAGGACATTGGCTCATCGCGTGGGGTCCTTGAGCGGGCGGAGAATGGCGCGCCGGGGCTCGCGTCCAGGTTGGCGAAGCGCAGCGGCAGCGCGATCAGTTATAGTCGCCCTCCGGTACGTCATCGAGCACGTGCCTTCGAGGATCGCCATGCCATGGCGCGCCACACTTGTGCGAATCCATGGTCTTGGATTGTTGCGGGTCCAGGGACGGGATGATACCGATCAGGCGCACCCCCAGGCTGGCCAGCAGCTCAATGGTCTGGGGGGCGATGGCGGGAAGTTAAACCCCAGTCGGTGAGCGGAGCTTGTGGAAAGGCGCAGCAGCACGCGCTCGGGCAGGTTATCCACACGCCCTTGCAACTGATGGGGCTGCACCAGGGCGCCGCTGCCCAGGCAGTGCAATACCCGGCACGGCCCCATATCACATCCAGCGACACCTCGCCAATCGGCGCGCCATCAGCGCTGAAATGCAGCGGCGCATCCACGGGCCCCGGTGTGCGGCGACGGGTACGCGCCCCCTTTCACCGGGCACTCCGGGCCGAACTGCCAAAACCCCTTCCTGAAACGGCGTATCCCCGGCCAGGCGGGGTGGCCGTGCTCGGGGCGGGCTATCCCCCCTTTTTTATTGGGTTCATTGCAAGGCTCTCACTCGTTACTGAGGGAATGATACGAGGGAGGGGTGTAAATTTTTCTTGCGAATTCTCGCGATCGGGAAATTTTTCGCAGTTACTGCGAGGAAACATCGGTTTGATGCCAATTGTGGGTAGATCGCCACGACCTCGTGTGGGAGCCTGGCTTGCCAGGATAGCGGAGTGTCAGGCAAAGGAGATGCTCGCTGTGCCACCGCCATCGCGGGCAAGCCCGGCTCCAAAAGGGGGCCGCGGTGTTCAGGTGACTGCGCTTCGGGCATCCCAAAGTCGAGTTCAGACCACTGGCGCAACGCCCGAGGCCTTATTACTTTTCCCCTTTCCCCGCCTCGGAGTCATCATGTCCAAGCCCATCACCGTACTGCGCGAAACCCCCCCATGCCGGGCCCGGATGCCTGCAAATGGGAAAAGCTCGAAGGTGACCCGCACACTGTTTAAACACCAGCGAAGACGGCGCAAAATCATGGGCACCTGGATCTGCACCCGGGCAAGTGGTACGTGGAATACGTGAAATGGGAATTGCCATTTCCAGGAAGGCTACTGCGTGATCACGCCTGAAGGCATAGCCCATCCATCTGCGCGCTGGGGGAAACTTTGTAGTGGAGCCAGGGATGAAGGGGACGTGGGAAGTGGTCGAGACTGTGCGTAAGTATTTTGTGTTTGCCTGACCCAGCAAAAAATGTGGCGAGGGAGCTTGCTCCCCCGCCACGGTTTTTTTGGGCTTGCGATAGCTTTGATGATCGCCGAGAAGTCCTTCCCCCTTTCCCCCCGCTGGCTATGGGTTATAACGCTGGGCCACTGCGCCGGGTCACCGGCTGATGCGCCTGGCGCGCAGCCTCATCGCAAGGCCCAGGTCCTTGAGCATCAGGTCGGCACCAAAACCACCGGTATAGCCACGCGATGATGGCGCGGTCTCGATCACGCCCCAAAGGTTGTGGTTCGGAACTCCAGCAGCGCCCCCTGGAGCTGTT
>CAOKZL010005428.1:0-11264 GCA_948472985.1 Iguana delicatissima | reverse complement strand
GGCGGCAAAGGCTCGTTCGGCGTGCTGCCGGTGAACAGCGACAACCAGCCGGAAAACAGCTACAGCAAAATCGGCGGCGCGGCGAAACTGCGCGTGCTGGACACCGTGATCAAGGCCGGCGAGGTTTCCACTTACGCCGGTGGTGGCCTACGGCGACTCTCGCCCGTCGCCCGAGAGCTTTCGCGGCGTCACCCTGCAAAACACCAGTCTGGAAGGCTTGAGCTGCAAGGCGGCGCTGAGCGGCATGAGCCAGCCCAGTGGAAGCCGGCATGAACAAAGGCTTTGCCACCTTCTATGCAGGCAAGGTCGACTCGCCCTGGATTGCCTACTTCGGCGGTGACTACCAGCTCAACAGCCATCTGGGCTTTAGCCTGTACAGCAGCCGCTTGAAGGACGCCTGGGATTAGTACTACTTCGGCAGCAATGCCAATTACGCATTGACCGACGACGTGTCATTGTTCGGTGACTTCAACTACTACAAGGCCGTGGACGAAGGCCAGAAACGGCTCGGCGAGTTCGACAACAACATCTGGAGCGCCAGGCTCGGGGTCAAGGTCGGTGCCCAGCGTGGCCGTGTTCTCCAGCCAGCGTAACAACGGCGACGATGACTTCGACTACCTGCGCCAATCAGACTCGATCTTCCTCAATAACTCGATCCAGTACAGCGACTTCAACGCGCCCAAGGAGCGCTCATGGATGGTGCGCTACGACCTGGACATGCAAGCGTTCGGCATTCCCGGCCTGTCGTTCATGACCCGCTACGGCAAAGGCACCGGCGCCGACTATAGCAACGCCAATGCCGTAATATGCGCCGCGATGCAGCGGGTAACCCCTTGACCGATCAACGCCGCTGGGAACGGGATATCGAGGCCAAATACGTGGTGCAAGCTGGCGTTTGAAGGATTTGTCCCTGCGCTTGCGCCAGGCCACCGTGCGCTCCAGTGCGTTTGAATCAGACCTGGAAGAAGTTCGTCTGATTGCCGAATACCCATTGGTCGTGCTGTAGCCCTTACATTCGGCTGCGATTAACTAACATCTGTTCCAACAATATTAGCCAGTTATCAAAATTGTAATATTGGCCTCAGCTTCTCGTTAAGTGGAACTTTCTATACTCGCTTCAACTTATTCACCCGAGCACATTCATCTCTGAAGCTTTTGTGTAGCTCCTTTGGAAAGAGATGAATTTTTAACGCCCCGCTTGGGGCGTTTTTTTTGCCTGCGACACATGCGACCGACGGTCGCAGTTGACCCTAAAGCTACTTTAGCCTTCAGACTTTTCCCTATTTCTGAATGCTGCCCATAGGGACATGGGCGCCTTGGCCGAATTCAAGAGGTAACCCCCATGCGTATTCTTGTGGTTGAAGACGAGCAGAAAACCGCCGACTACCTGCAACAGGGCCTACGAAGTGGCTACGTGGTCGACTGCGCCGCCAATGGTATCGACGGCCTGCACCTGGCCGGGCAACACGCCTATGAACTGGTGATTCTGCAGATGTGAACCTGCCGGGCAAGGATGGCTGGCAAGTACTGGAAGAATTGCGCCGCAACGGCACCCAGCGCGTGATGATGCTCACCGCCCGTGGCCGGCTGGCTGACAAGATCAAGGGCCTGCATGGGCGCTGACGATTATCTGGTCAAGCCGTTCGAGTTTCCCGAACTGCTGGCCCGCGTGCGCCCCTATGCGTCGCAGCGAACACATTCCACAGCCGGAAGTGTTCCGCGTCGGACCTGGAACTGGACCCGCGCCGCCACCGCGCTTATCGCGGCACCCGGCGCATCGACCTGACCACCAAGGAGTTCGCGCTGTTGCAAGTGCTCATGCGCCAGGCCGGCGAAGTGCTGACCCGCACACAGATTATTTCCTTGGTCTGGACACTGAATTTCGACTGCGACACCAACGTGGTCGAAGTCTCCATCAGCCGCCTGCGCGCCAAGGTGGATGACCAGAGCGAGGTCAAGCTGATCCACACTATTCGCGGCGTAGGCTACGTGCTGGAAGCGCGCCCATGAAGACCGGCAGCCTGTCGATGCGCCTGGGCCTGACGGTCAGCCTGATGGGCGCGGGCCTGGTGTTGCTGCTGGCGACCCTGGCCTACTTGGCCCTCACCCATGAGCTGGAAAACTCGCGCGAAAAACCTGGAAAGCAAGATGGAACAGATCCAGCACAGCCTGGCCCTGGGCCTGGACGCCCATGCCATCCGCGCCCGCCCGCACTCGCTGATGGACCTGGCGATCGGCCACGACAATTTCCACCTGACCATCGTCGGCACCGCGCCCGATAACAGCGTGCTGCTGAACGTCGGCAGCAAGCCCCAGGAACCACCGCTCACCGACTTCAAGCCACGGGAAACCCTGGGCTACCTCAATTGGGTCGACAGCTACGGCAACCAGGTACTCAGTGCCTCCAGCTTGATGCGCCTGGCCAACGGTGAACGTGTGCGGGGGTGCTGCTGTCCCTGGACCGCACGGACGACCAGGCATTGCTCAGTGCCTACCTGCGCGCCACGCTGATTGCGCTGCCGCTACTGCTGATACTGATTGGCATGGGCGCCTGGTGGCTGGTGCAACGGGGCCTGGCGCCGTTGAAGCAGTTCAGCCAGGTGGCGGCGAAAGTCACCACCCAGGACCTCACCCATCGCTTGTCTGTGGACAACCTGCCCCACGAACTGGGTGAACTCGCCCACGGCATCAACGTGATGCTCGACCGCCTGGATGCCGGTGTGCAGCAACTCTCGCAATTCTCCGATGACCTGGCCCACGAACTGCGCGCCCCCTTGACCAACCTGATGGGCAAGGCCCAGTTGACCCGTCGCGCCAGCGCCCGCCGCAGGAATACAAGGCGGTGCTGGAATCCAACACCGAAGAACTCGAACGCCTGGCGCGAATTGTCAGCGACATGCTGTTTCTGGCGCAGGTCAGCCATCCGGCGGCGCGGGCCTCATTCACCGAGGTGTCCCTGGCCCAGGAAGCCCAGCGGGGTAATGGAGTTGTTTGCCCTTAGCGCCAAGATAAAGGCGTCACCCTAGCCTGCGCGGCGATGCCTGGGTGACCGTGACCGACTGATGATCCAGCGGGCGATTTCCAACTTGCTCTCCAATGCCATTCGCCACACACCCGAGGCCTCTACCGTGTTGCTGTTGGTGGAGACCTACGAGCAGAGCGTATCGCTGTCGGTGGGCAACCCGGGGCGAGGCATTGAAGCGCACCACCTGCCGCACCTGTTCGAACGTTTCTACCGCGCCGATAGCAGTCGTACCCGCGCCGAGGGCGGCACCGGGTTGGGGTTGGCCATTGTGGAGCTGATCATGCATTTGCATCAGGGCCATGCGCATGTCACCAGCCAGCTTGGGCGTTTTACGCGGTTCAGCCTGGTGTTTCCTTCAAAGCCAGCCTAGGCCCAATGTAACAGCGAGCTTGCTCGCGAAAAACGTCAACGATAACGCGTGTTTCCTGAATAAACGCGGCGCCTGTGGGTTTTTCGCGAGCAAGCTCGCTCCAGATAGGGTAAGCCCGCACATTGCGGCGTTTTCGCGGTTGTCAGGCGGTCTCTTCATCGCGGCGATGAGCCCATTGGTACAACGCCGGCAGCACCAGCAAGGTCAGCAAAGTCGAAGAAATAATCCCGCCAATCACCACCGTCGCCAATGGACGCTGCACTTCGGCGCCTTGTGGCGAGTGCCATGGGGATAAACCCGAGGGACGCCACCAGCGCGGTCATCAGTACCGGGCGCAAGCGGGTCAACGCGCCTTCGTGGATCGCCACCGATAACGAGCGGCCTTCCTCGCGCAGGTTTCGGATGAACGCGATCATCACCGTGGCCGATCAAGCACCGCCACGCCCGACAAGGCGATAAAGCCCACACCCGCTGAAATCGACAGCGAATATCGCGCAGCCACAAGGCCATTATCCCGCCCGTAAGCGCGAAGGGGATGCCGGTAAACACCAGCAGGCCGTCCTTGAGGTTGTTGAACATCATGAACAGCAACCCGAACACCAACAGCAACGCTACCGGCACCACGATGCGCAAGCGTTCGGACGCCTCCTTCAACTGTTCGAACTGGCCGCCCCAGGTGGTCCAGTAACCGGCAGGGACTTTCACCTGGGTAGTGATGGCGGCTTCGGCCTCCTCGACAAACGAGCCGATATCGCGCCCGCGCACGTTGGCGCTGACGATCACCAGGCGCTTGCCGTTCTCGCGGCTGATCTGGTTGGGGCCCAGCACCAGTCGCTCCAGGCTGGCAGCCTGGGACAAGGCGATAAAGCCCAACTGCCCCAGGTATGGTACTCGCCAGCGCCGGCACCGGGATCAACAGCCGTGACAAGCCGTCGATATCGGTGCGCAACGTGTCGGACAAGCGCACCACCATGTCAAAACGCCGATCACCCTCGAACAGCGTACCGGCCTGGCGCCCACCGACAGCGACGGCGATGGTGTCCGCACATCACCCACATTCAGGCCGAGCGAGCGGCCTTGTCGCGGTCGATATTGATGTGCAGCACCGGCAGGCCGGAGGTCTGTTCCACCTTCACTTCCGAGGCGCCGTTGAGCTTCTGCAAGGTCTCGGCGATTTCCCCGGCAGTCTGGTTGAGCACCGCCATATCATCGCCGAACACCTTCACCGCCACATCGCTGCGCACTCCGGAAACTGTCGAAGCGCAACTGGATCGGCTGCGAGAGCTCATACACGCTGCCCGGCACAATCGCGCTGGCCCGTTGGATATCGGCGATGATTGCCTCGCGGACTTCTTCGGGTTCGGCCATTGGTCCTTGGGTTTGAGCATCACGTAGCTGTCGGAACATTCGGTGGCATCGGGTCGAGGTGATTTCCGCCGTACCGGTGCGCGCACATGCTCGATTTCCGGCACTTGGGCCAGTAAGGTTTTTTCCAGTTGCTGCTGCATCTGCACTGATTGGGTCAGGCTGGTGCCAGGCACACGCAGCGCCTGTTGGGCAAAGTCACCTTCGCTGTAGGCTGGGGATAAATTCACTGCCCATGCGGCGCGCGACCAACCCCGACACGACGATGGTCAGTGCGGCCAGGCCGAACACCAGGGGCCGACGCACCATCACCCAGTTGAGCACCGGGCCATACACCCGACGCGCACTGCGCATGACGGCTTCTTCTTCCTTGACCTTGCCGGTGACGAACAACGCAATCGCCGCCGGTACGAAGGTCACCGACAGAATCATCGCGCCGAGCAAGGCAATCACCACGGTGAATGCCATGGGCGGCAACATCTTCCCGGCCACGCCCGTGAGAGCGAAGATCGGCAGGTACACCACCATGATGATCAACTGCCCGAAGATCAGCGCGCGTCGTGCCTCCTCGGCCGCGGCGAACACTTCGTGCAGGCGTTCACTGCGGGTCAGCAACCGGCCGTGGCGCTGCTGTGCGTGACCAGACGGCGGATGGCGTTCTCGACGATCACCACCGCACCGTCAACGATAATGCCGAAGTCCAGCGCGCCCAGGCTCATCAGGTTGGCGCTGACTTTGTTGGTGAACATGCCGGTTAAGGTGAACAGCATCGCCAGCGGAATCACCATCGCAGTGATCAGCGCTGCACGGATATTACCCAGGAACAGAAACAACACCGCCACCACCAGCAACGCACCTTCGAAGAGGTTTTTCTTCACCGTGGCGATGGCTTTTTACGGCAGGTCGGTGCGGTCGTAAACAGTGACCGCCACCACGCCTTCGGGCAGCGAGTGGTTGATCTCCTCAAGCTTTTTCGCCACCGCCTGGGACACGCTGCGGCTGTTCTCGCCGATCAACATGAACACCGTGCCCAGCACCACCTCACGGCCATTTTCGGTGGCGGCGCCGGTATGCAGCTCACGACCAATGTCGACCTGGGCCACATTGCGCAGCTGGCGGATCGGTGTGCCGTCCGAGGCGATGACAATGTTGGCGATGTCGTCGATAGACGCCACCTGGCCCGGCGCGCGGATCAACAACTGTTCGCCGCTGCGCTCGATATAGCCGGCGCCGACGTTGGCGTTGTTGCGCTCCAGCGCCGTGACCAGATCGTTGAGGGTCAGGTTGTAAGCGGCCAGGCGCTTGGGGTCTGGCGCAATCTGATATTCCTTGGCGAAGCCGCCGATGGTATTGATCTCGGCCACGCCTGGCACGTTGCGCAGTTGCGGTTTGATGATCCAGTCCTGGATCACCCGCAGGTCGGTGGGGGTGTAAGGCGTACCGTCCTCTTTGCGCACACCGTCCTCGGCTTCGACGGTCCACAGGAAAATTTCCCCGCAAGGCCAGTGGAAATCGGCCCCATCGCGGGTTCGAATGCCGTCAGGCAATTGCTCACGGGCCACTTGCAGGTGTTCGTTGACCAATTGGCGGGCGAAGAACAGGTCGGTGCCGTCCTTGAAAATCACCGTGACCTGGACAAACCGGAACGCGACAGCGATCGCGTCTGCTGAGGCCCGGTAGGCCGGCCATGGCGGTTTCGATGGGAAAGGTGACGCGCTGCTCGGTTTCCAGCGGCGAAAAACCGGCCGCCGCCGAGTTGGTTGATCTGCACCTGTACGTTGGTGATGTCAGGCACTGCGTCGATGGGCAGTTTCTGATAGCTGGCGATGCCGACACAGGCCATCAACAGCACCGCCAGCAACACGATGATGCGCTGCTCGATGGCGAATTGGATAAGGCGCTCAAACATGGGGAATCACTCGCAGGATCAATGGGCGTGTTCGGCCGAGCCTTTGCCCAGTTCGGACTTGAGGATGAAGCTGCCAGCCGTCGCCACCTGCGCGCCGGCCTCCAGGCCTTTACGCACTTCGACGTAGCCGTTTTCACTGACGCCCAGTTCAAGATGACGGGTGATAAAGCCGTCCGCGGTGCGCACAAACACCGAGGGTTTGTCCTCGACGGTCTGGATAGCGGTTTGCGGCACGGCGACCTGGCCTGGTAGGTATCGGTGGCCACTTGCACGGCCACAAACAAGCCCGGGCGCCAGGCGTCGTCAGGATTGGGGACCGTCACGCGCACGGTAGCGGTGCGCGTCTGCTGACCGAGCAAGTTGCCCACATAGGCCACGGTGCCCAGCACTTCGGTGCCCATTTCCGCTCGAGCTGACTTTCACCGGTTTGCCCACGCGAACCTTGTTCAAGTCCTTGGGAAATACGCCGAAGGTGACCCACACCTGGGACAGATCCGAGAGGGTAAAGGCATTGCTGGTTTCACTGACCACCTCGCCCACCCCCAGGTGTTTTTCCACCACCACACCGGCGAAGGGCGCACGCAGTTCATAACGATTGCCGCCGGCCAGTACCGCGCTGCCGTGAGCGCAGTCATTTTTTGCCGCGCATTGTTCAGGGCGATTTCGGCTTCTTGCAGGGTCTGCCGCGCCAGCAGGTAATCCTGTTCGGCAGAGATTTTGTCCTGCCACAACTGACGCTCGCGCTGGAAAGGCCGGCAAACGCCAGTTCGACCCGGCGCTCACTGGCGGCCAGTTCTGCTGCGCTGGTCGGAAATTTGCTGGCTGGCGATCACCGCCAACAGTTCGCCCTTCTTCACCGACTGGCCCAGGTTGACCTTCACCGCCTCTACCACGCCCGCGCGGGGCACGATGTGGGAGGTACGGTCTTCATCAAAACGCACCTCGCCCTGGCAGCGTCAGCACGGTGCTGATGGCACGCGGTTGCGCCGGGCGACTGGATGCCGGCAGCTTGAATCTGCTGCTCGGTGAGTTCGAGCTTGCCTTCTTCTTCCTTGGCGTGGGCGAAGCCGGAAAGCATCAGGCCCAAGGCGACGGCGAGCGCCATGCCATGTTTTTTGTTCATCAGGAGACTCCAGGAAAAATCAGAAGCGGGCGAGGTCGCCGGAACGTGTTTGATGCGTACCCAGGCCTCGGTGGCCTGGGCGGTGGCAGCAAGGTATTGGGTACGGGCCGCGATCAAGGTGCGCTGGGCGTCGAGCACGTCGAGGAAGTTGAACTTGCCCATCTCGAAGCCACGGGTGGCGCTGTCGACCGCACTTTGTGCGGCGGGCAGGATCTGCTGGTTGAACGCGCGCACTTCGGTGTTCGCGGTTTGCCACAGGTCCAGGGCCTGGCGGGTTTCGGTGCGCAGGCGCAGTTCGGCGGCGTTTCGCAGGTCGCGGGCCCTGGCTCGCGCGTCGGGTGGCCGCGAGGATGTTGCCCTGGTTGCGGTTGAACAGCGGGATCGGCATCGACACGCCACGATGTTCACCCGTTCGCGCACACTGGCGTCGTATTGGCTGCCGATCGACACGTCCAGGTCCGGAATGCGCTGGGCTTTTTCCAGACCCACGCTGGCTTCGTTCTGCAGAACGCCGAGTTCGGCCAGGCGCAATTCGGCGGTCTGCTCAAGGCGTGCCAACAATGGCGCGGCGGCGGGTAACGCCGGTACCGAGGTGCTTGGCGTGGCGACGGCCTGGAAGTCGGTGGCGGCGCTGCCGGTGCTGGTGGCGAGGCGACGGTAGGCGTCAGTGAGGGCGAATCTGTGTGCGGTTCATTTGCAGACGGATTTGCGACACCTGCACCTGGGCGCGAGTGGCTTCCACCGGCGACGACTTGCCAGCGGTGACGCGCCCATTGGCGACCACCAGGCCGCGCTCGGCAAGCGTCATGGAGCGTTGCGCCAGGTCAAGGCGTTCCTGGGCGCGCAGGGCGCCGTAGTAGCTGTCGATGACCTCGGCGCGCAACTGGTTGCGACGCTGCTCCAGGGTCAGCGCGGCGGCATCCTGGGTGTGGGTGGCCACCTCGATGCGTGCACCGCGCTTGCCGCCCAGTTCAAGGGTCTGGCTAGTTTTGATGCTGGTGGTGCGGCTGTTGCGGCGGGTGTCTTCAGCGTCCCAAAGGAGGCCACCGGGTTGGGGATCAGGCCGGCCTGTTGCCGGCCGCCTTGGGCGATGTCGATTTCCCATTGTGCGGCCGCCAGGTCCGGGTTGTTGGCGAAGGCGGTTTGCAAGGCTGCATCGAGGGTGAGGGTTGTGCCTGGGCGGCGTTCTGGATATCCACACTACCAGTGCCGCCGCCCCCAACAGTGTTCTAACGGAAAATTGCCATAACGAGAGTTCCACGCCCATGAAGTCGCTAAGGTTTCCCAGCGGGGGCAATGTAGCTTTCGGTACTTATCAGGGCCGTGGGCGAAAGATTACAAATCCGTTAGCCAGGCTCAGGCATGCACTTCGTCGTGATCGTCATGTTGAAAACCCTCGCCCTCGACCTGGATCGTGGCGTGGGAAATATCGAACTGTTGGTGAGCAACCGACGGATTGGCCTGCCTGAGGATCTGTTGCTCAGTGCCCGGACGCATCCGCGACCAGATGCGTACTCAGCACGTTCTTGCCACTGGTGAGGGCCCAGATATGCAGATCGTGCACGTCCCTGACCCCCGGCACGCTGCGGATGGCCTGCTCCACCCGCTCGATGTCCACACCCTCCGGCACACCTTGCAGCAGGATGTTCATGCTCGCCTTAAGCAACGTCCAGGTGCGCGGCAATACCCAAAAGCCGATGGCGGCCGCGACCACGGAGTCAACCCAACCCCAGCCAGTGAACATGATCACCAGCGCGGCAATGATCACGCCGACGGAGCCCAGCATGTCGCTCCAGACTTCCAGGTAGGCGCCCTTGACGTTAAGGCTCTCGCCACTGGCAGCGCTGAGCAGGCGCATGGAGATCGAGGTTGACCACCAGCCCCAGCAGCGCAATCACCAGCATGCCGGTGGACTGGATTTCGGCGGGCGCCTGCAGCCGCTGGTAAGCCTCGTACAAGATGTAGAACGCCACGGCGAACAGCAGTAATGCATTGAAGGCGGCCGCCAGGATCTCGAACTGCGCATAACCGAGGTGCGCTTGCGATCTGCCGGGCGCTTGGCGAATCTGGATCGCCACCAGGGAAATCGCCAGGGCCAGGGCGTCGGTCATCATGTGCGCCGCGTCCGACAACAGCGCCAGGCTGCCGGTGATAAAAACGCCGATGACTTCGGCCAGCATGAAGCTGCCGGTCAGCCCCAGCGCGATCCATAACTTGCGTTCGTGGCCGGCGCGTACTTGGGCGTGGCTGTGTCCTGCGCTGATGAAATGTCCTCGTGGGTTGGGATGGGGCGGATCATAGAGCTATAGGCCAGATCCACTGGCATGGTTTGCAAAATTGTCATCTTAGCGCCAGAGGGTCGTTAGCTTCGGGCGCACCAAAATCGTTCATGCACGCGTTGGGGAAGATGTATCAGGTATGCTTTTCGGGCCGAAAAAAAGAAACATATTAGCCAACCTGCTCGATAAGGAGTTCCGTCTTGGAGTTATCGACTGCCGCGTGGATGGTTCATCGACACCCGCCTCATGCTCTGCGTGCTGTTGGCGATCGCCAGCATCATTGTGCTGATCAGCGCGACCAAACTGCCACCCTTCCTGTCGATTCTGATCGGCACCTTTATCGCCGGGTCGGCGCCGGCCTGCCACCGGAAGAAGTGGCAAAGGCTTTCAGCAAAGGCGCCGGGACGATTCTCGGGAAGCCGGACGACCATTGCCCTGGTGCGATGCTTGGCGCGCTGATGGCCGAATCCGCGCGGCCGACCGTATTGCCACCACGTTGCTCGGGCTGGGCAAAGGCAAGTCATTGCCCTGGGTGATGGCGTTGGTCGCCATGGTGATCGGCCTGCCGCTGTTCTTCGAAGTGGGCCTGGTGATGATGGTGCCGATCATCTTTGTGATGGCCAAGCGTTCGAACCAGCCGTTGCTGAAGATCGCCATCCCTGCACTGGCGGGCATGACCACCTTGCATGCCTTGATGCCACCTCACCCTGGGCCGCTGATTGCCGTAGGCGCATTGCACGCCGAACCGGGCCTGACCATGTTGCTGGGCTTTTGCCTGGCGGTGCCGGCAGTGATCCTGGCCGGGCCGCTGTATGGCAACTGGCTGTCCAAGCGCCTGCACGTGGATGAGCCGGCCGATATCGGCGCCTTGTTCAGCGCACCGCCCAAGGCCCCGCGCCAGCCGAGCTTCGGTGTGCTGCTGATCATTCTGTTGCCGGTAATCCTGATGCTCGGCAGCACCTTGGCTAAAGTCGCGTTGGCGCCGGAAAGCACCCTCGCCCTGACCTTGAAATTCCTCGGTGAACCGCTGGTCGCCCTCGGCCTGGCCGTAATCGCCGCGGTCGTCTGCCTGGGTTGGGTGGCGGGCATGCCACGCGCCGACGTCGGCAACACCCTGCGCAAAGCCCGCGCCCATCGCCGCAACGACCGTGAGCAATACGCAACTGAACGAAGGCGAACAGTACCGGGGAAGC
>CAOKZL010005427.1:0-11415 GCA_948472985.1 Iguana delicatissima | reverse complement strand
CCCACTTTTGTATAATCTACCAGTGTGCCAAGGATTCTCTCCACAAACCATTTCAATCATTGATAAAAATATTGGAGAGCATCGTCTCTGGGACAGAACCCTGCTGCACTCCACTTAAGACCTCTTTTCAACTTTAAGTGCAGCCACTGATAATAACTCTTTGAGCATGGTTTTCCAACCAATTATGGATCCATCTGAAGGTGTTTTCATCAGTTCCACATTTAGTCAGTTTGCTAATCAAAATATCATGGGAGAGCTTATCTAATGCTTTATTGAAATCCAGCATCTACTAAACTAGTGATCCAATGGTGGGGAAAGGAGCCCTTCGCCTATAAAGTGAAAGTTTCATCTGGCTGCACGGGCTATTTAGGATCCCTTGCCAGAGGCGTCTGGTCCCTCCCCGGACTATAGTCCAGCAGGGTTCCCAGAGGATGGCAGAGTCCTGAAGGCCGTTTCAGAGGAGCCAGAGTGATGCATTGTGCCCTGTGGGAGAGGCCCAGCTAACTCCCCCTTCCCAGCCCAACTTACTCCGCTTTCCGGTTGAGAAGAGCCACCTTGCAGTGCTGTTTTTACTAAGTGGTCTTGGCACCAGGGCTGTTGGTAGGACCCTCCCTCCTCTGAGCTTTGGACCCTCCAGCCTGGGCAGCCTTTTGGGGGGGGAGCGGCAGGAAAGCAGAGAATTGGCCCAGGCTTAGCTCCGTGTGTGTATGTGTGTGTGCATGTGTGCATACATGACCAAAATTACCTCTTTTGGAGAGGTGGGATGAGCTGAACTGGCACCTCAGAGCTCAAGTAAAAAAAAAAATTACAACAATTCGAAACTGCTTCACCACCACAGCCTTTGTGTGAACCTTTTACACCTGGTGGACTTTTCCTTCTACCCCTCTCCAGTTGTTTTGGAGGGATGATCTAAAGGTCTCCTAAACTTTAGACCCTTGAGGCCAGGATGATTCCCTGCTCAACCATAGGAACCCACTGGGTGACCTTGCGCACATGGCACACTCTCTCAGCCCCAGAAAACCCATGACAGGTCCCCCTTAAGTCAAAAACAGCTTGAAGGCACAGAACAACAACAAGATAGAAGCTCCACCCAATGGTTTTTAAGACAAGGAAAGGCCAGAATCCTCTACCGCAGTACTTGCTGCCACACAACTTGATGTCTACTTGGCTGTGGATCAGAGGTGCTAAGAATCCCTGTTAATGAATTGCAAAGATGCATAATGATGTGCCCCAGCACTCTCGGGCCAGTGTCCCAAAGTACTAGAGGAACTGGCCTGCGTCGGCGGTTGTGTGTCAGCCACTTTGCCAGCTCCTCCTCTATGTAGCAATTCAACTGCCGTCTCTTAGGGGATGGGGTGTGACGGAACTGCCCAGTTCTAATCCCCACAGACATAAATCCATTTACGAAGCTCCCAATAGGATCCTGGCTGACATTCTTGAGAAGTGAGTAATACCCTGAAAGCATCAGATCCCCTTTGATCAGGGAAGCTAAGCAAGGTCAGCCCTGGTTATTACTTGGATGGGGGACTGCAGAAGAAGACCAGGGGCAGTGGCCTGTATTTCAGAGGAAGGCAGTGGCAAACCACATCTGAGTCTTGCTTGACTAGCTAACCCTCAGAGATCCATGGGGTTGCCGTAAGCTGGCAGATGACTTGAAAACAAGCAGACACGCAAACACAATTCACACCCCATTTTGTTGTGTTCCATTTCCTAAAAGTCTTGAATTCTACCAATCTCCATGAATATAAATGCCTCCCTCAGGGAAAAGTAGTTGAAGCTGGCTTCCATGAAGGGAATTGGCCAGATATTTCTCATGGGCCCCACCTCCAAATCCCACTTGGCTCTGGTCAGAGGTGTAGCAGGTGCTCGCCAAACGAAGCTGCCCAGAAAGGCCCCAATCCTGCTGCTGCCATTGGTGGTGCTGGTGGAGGTGCAAGACTGTCCCTGTTGCTCGGGAGGGGAACCCAGTCCCCCCAGGAGGGAAAGAGGGCTGGGAGGGAAACAGACGGTGTGTGTTTCTGCATGCACATCTGCAACTGTGATTGTTGGCATGAGACTAAGAAGTTCCGCTGCTCCAGAGACTAGGACAAGGAGCAACAGATTCAAATGGCAGGAAAGGAGATTCCACCTGAACCTCAAGAAGAACTTCCTGATGGTCAGAGCTGTCCAGCAGTGGAATCTGCTGCTGCCTTCATGGAGTGTGGTGGAGTCTTCTCCTTCTTTGGAGGTTTTTAAGCAGAGGCTGGATGGCCATTTGCTGGGAGTGCTTTGATGTGGGTTCCTGCATGGCAGAAAGGGTTGGACTGGAGGGCCTCTGTGGTCTCTTCCAACTCATTCTATGATTCTAAGTTGTTGTGATGATGCGCCTGCCAAGTGACTCTGACTTATAGAGACGCTATCCGAGTTTCCCTGCTCAGATTTCTTCGCCACTATGGCCTTCCTCTGAGGCTGAGAGAGAGTGACTCACCCAAGGTCACCCACTGGTTTTCCATGACTGAGCTCTGGGGACTGGGAACCTTGCTCTCTGAGTCTCAGTGGGTGAACTGGAGAAGCGTGCTGACTCCAACAAGAACGGGATGTTTCCCTCCAAAGGGCTCAGAGTTCTTTCTTCTTACCAGGCTGCCATCTCCTGCGTATGCACAGCAGGATCTGTTCCTGGGCAGGAAGGCACACGGGAGACACGAGGCGAGTGAATGAAATGAGGGCAGGGGAGTCTCTCTCTCACACACACACACACACGCACACAACCCTCCCTACCTGAGCAGCCAGCTTCCAGATGCTGCCTGAGGGTCTCCCCTCCCTCCCTCAGGCCCTGCCATACACCCGCTCCCTCCCCGGGACTAAGCCAGGGGAGGCTACTCCGCCCCCAACTGGCGCCCACCCTCTCACACGCCCCCCCACAGGACTGTTTCTGCCCACCCGGGAGGGCAGCGGGTAAAGCGCAGTGGAGGAAGGGGGGGCTGGGGAGGAGGCAGAAGGATCCAGAATGCAGCTCCACAGATTGCCTGGAGGCCGGGGGGCTCTCGCCCCCATATATTTATAAATATATCTCCTTTTACAAGATCCTAATATTGCACATTCGTGAATCTGAAAGCAGCACTACAGGAAGCGGGGTTAAGACCGCGGGGAAGGAAGGGCTGTGGGGTGGGGATGGGGGAGGGCGACCCAGGCCCGCTTTGCCGTCCGTCCAGGGAGACTCGTGCCGATCTTGGTCTCGCTCCATCAGTCATTCCATTACGAGGCTTCACCGCCACGTCAGCCGTTGCCAGGCACCGCCCTCTGCGTCAGCCCGGTTGCTAGGCGCCCTCCGTCGCTGCCATGCCGACTGACCGCTGTTGCAAGGCGGGGGGGGGTCTCTTGCCATCTCCCCTGTTGCTTTGCTACCGGGGGAGGGAAGGAGGGGGTCTGCAGGGAAGGGACTTCTGCCATCTTGTGGGTTTGCCTGGGGGAGGCCAGAAGCGAAGAGGGGTGCTGCGTCGCCCACTGGAAACAAGGCAGGTCCTGTTGTCCTTGCGGAGGAGAAGCCAGGGATGGGGGGGTCGGGGCTGAGAAGATAGGCAGAGGGGCGACTGGGTGGAGCGGGGACTGTCCAAGGAGTCACCCCTCGGGGAGCAACCGAGGAATCTGAGTCGAAGGGCAAATGCTTGCCGTCGCTGTGGTGGAGGAAGAGGGCCGTCAGGGCTGTAGTCTCCTCCCCTTCACTCGCGGTGGGTGGGTGACCGGGCAGAGGCGGAGGAGGAGGAAGGGTCTCCGGGATTTGGCTAGCGAGGGTACGGACCAGCCGACTGCTCCCGCTAGCGCCCGCGCTGGACTCCGCCCCGCTTCTCCGTTGCTCCTCCTGAATGGCCCATTGCTCACACGGGGCACACTAAGGCCCGCGAAGGGGCGGGGGACGGGGTGCCGGCGCTTTCCTCTCTAGCGTTAACTCAAGCGTTTGGGGGAACCAACCAACCAAGGATAGAAGGTGAAAAGGCTCTGAAAGCGCGGAAGCCTCGCAGGGGGGCGGCGGCGGCTTGGGGTGGGGGCGAAAGGGAGAGGGTGGGGCCAGCGCCGCCCCCAACCTCGCGCCCCCGCGGGCCGGCCCGGCTCAGATGTCCGCCTCCAGCAGGTACTGCTCGGTGTAGCCTTTGGCCAGCTCGAGGCCCAGGCCGGCCTGGCAGAAGGTGGCCATCTCTAGCCACCGCTCAGGCGCCAGGAAGAGCTGGCACATGACGCCCCCGCGGAGGCCCGGCAGCTGGAGACGGAGGTGCCGGAGGAGCTGGCTCTTTAGATGGGCCGGGTCGCCGCCGAATGCGTCGATGTTCAGATAGACCCAGCCGCCGCCCTCGCCCTCGCTGAGCGGGATGGGGAAGGGCCGGGTGCTGAGGGTGGCCACCGAGGGGCGGTCCCTGCGGTCCACCAGCCAGCAGAGCTCCTTCTTCCGCAGGAGGGCCAGGTTGCTCTCCGTGGCCTTAAAGGGCTGCCAGTCCTGGATGATGGTCTGGTTGGGCAGCACCTCGCGCCGGAACCGCTCCGCCAGCACCACCGCCGGCACCTCGCTCTCCGAGAGCAGGTCCGAGGGCTCCGTGCGGAAGCCGCCCTCCGCCAGCGCCCGCTCCGCCGCGTCCAGCCGCCCCAGCAGCTCCTGCGCCCGGAAGCGCACCAGGAGGATCCCCTGCGAGAGAGAAGCGCGGCGGGAGACCGTCGAGGAGCAGCGCGGGACCGGGCGCCCCCCCAGGCCCCCTTCCCCTCGGCTGCTCTGGGCGCCTCCCTCGGAGAGAAACGCGCAGGACACCCTTTCAGTGCTGGCCGGGAGGAAGCCGCCCCGCCCCACCAGGCCCCGTGGCACCCAAGAGGGAAGGCAGCTGGGGGCGGGGGCGGGGAGCAGCCGGGGCCAGGGAACAATCCAGTTGGCCAGAGAGAATGTCCAGCACTCTCTCTCTCCCGCATCGTGTTTCTAGAGCAAGCGGGCATAAGTGGCACAGGACTTCCTTTCTCTTGCCAAAGTTCCACCATTTGCCTCTGTGTCATTTAAACGGATGATCATAAATATCTTGGGTGATCAGATCATGTGATCCAGCACAGTTGCTTGGGTCATCAGTCTTATAAAAGAAAGAGACCCCTTCTCAGCCCCCCTCCTTCCCCATTCTTACTTCCTCTTCCTCCTCTGTGCTTCACATCTCCATCAGAAGATGGTGAGTTGAGAATGAAGCTACTACTGATCTATTCATCAGCTAGTTAGGAAGTAGGTTCCCCAGTGCATATGTAAATGTAATAGCCATTAGTAAAGGTTTCTAAGTTTGTAATCTGAAACTGCCTGCCTTGTTTTTTGCTTTCTTAGTTTCAGATCAAAAATAGAGAAATTCGGGCAAGCTTTTTGTGCTACTCTGCTAGAAGAAGGCTGAATCCTTACAGTTTTAGCTTTCATAGAATTCCCCAATAGGGCTAAAACCCTGGGAAACTCTAATTCCCAATAGTAAGACCCCCTGCCCTGCCTGGGTCCCCTGATCTTTCTAGCTGGGGGAGGGAGGGGCAGCATTCGCACGTGCAAAGAGATGCAGAACTAGGCACATCACCTGCACTCTGCTCTAGCTGGGGAGGCCAATGATTGTGTCCCCCCCTCCCAACTTTCCTGTAACTCCGTTTCTGACTCTTGGAGGGGAGGGAAATTGGATCACCTCTCCCCGGTGATGGAAAGACTGCAAACAGCCACACTTTCCATGCCGCGGTTTCCTCTCCTGCCCCCCCCACTAATTGGCAATGGACAACCCCCCCTTTGCCATCAGTTATTGAGCTATAGAGTTGGAAGGGGCCTCATGGGACCCTGAGCCAACCCTGGGCTCTCTGGCCTTTCGCCTCTGGACCGGCACCCTAGGTCTCTCTCAGGCAGGGCTCGGGGGGGATCTTTGGACCCCCAGACATTTTGGCCTGCTGTCCTTTCCCACCCGAGCTACCCAGCAAGGCTGTTGCCAAGAGACTGGGGGACCTGCAGCCAAAACCTGGAAAGGGTTTAAGGTGTGCCTTCCAAGGGAGGATTGGCCCTTGAAAAATAGGGTGCCTGACCACCCAGCAGATTCCTGAGCTGGGGAAGAGGGTCATGCCCTTCACATGGCAGGGCTTGGAAGACCACTCCTCTATACAAACAAACCCAGCCAAAACGCACCTGGGTGTCAGGGAGCGGGGGACAAACTCTGTCCCAGAAAGACCAGTTTCCATCTGGGCCTTCACCTGCTCCTGGCAGGGAATTTGGTTCAGGAAAAAGAGGTGAGACATCCCCCCGCCCTGCCTCCCTGTGCAGAATCTGATTGCTGCCTCCTCATCCAGTTGCCCTACTGGAAGGGAGGGACGCTCTATTCGGGGCCGCTCACTGGACCCTCATCCTCACCCCCGGACCTGCCTGACAGCCCACAAGAGACATCCCCAGGCTGGGGCGGAGGAGAGATGAGGCAGCAACAAGAGTTCCTCTGGGTCTGTGCAGAGCATGTCCCCTCTTATTACCTCCCACCAAGAGGACTCCTCCCGCACCACTGAGGTCTTCCAGAATGCCCCCCAGCCTCTCCTCCTCACTTGCGCCCACCCTCCAACTGTCCCAGTCCTCTGCTGCCCCTCATTTGCTCCCCAAATGGTTTCTCTGCTTTCTCCCACCTTTCCTCTTCATCCTCAGGTTACTTTAATTGTGGCAAAGTGAGAAGGAGGGACAGTGGCTGGATTGTCAGTTCTTCCTCATTTATGGCTTTTGCCATCTTCTTCAGCCACACACCTCCCAGTTTTCACCTGTAGAGTGTTGGCGGGGGGATGCTCGCGCATTCATGGAGGCGGAGGAGCAGCACGGACAAGAACAGGGCCTCGGCTGAGGGTGTCTGGGCAAGGCCAGGCTGCCAGGGCAGAGGCAGATCAATCAGCCCTCCCACTGTGAGGCGTACCCCCTCAGTTCAGGCGCACTGGATGTCCATGTCTCCAGAGAGAGGGGTGTCTGCCTGCCCATTGTCAGAAAGGCCACAGAGCCTCGCTCAGCTGTTTCAAAGAACCACAACATTTCCTGCTTATATCCATCCCCCGGTTTCTCAAAACTTGAATAGACTCATCTTCCCACCCCACCCCCAAGACTGCCAGCCACTTGTGACAGCATAGCATGAAATCGGAAGCGGCTTCCTGGCATCTCTGGGTGATGCGATGCCTAGAACTGTAAGCGGCACCAGGAGTTCATGTCCAAGACTGCCTGGCAGCTCCCCCGCTGCTCTTCCCCCATAACTCCCTACCAGCTCTGGATAGCCTCCCACTTTCTTTCAGGTGCAGTGGCTCAGACCTCCCCCCCATACATGTGGCATTTGGGTGTACTCCCCCTGCCAGGTCCAGCACTAGAATGCAGCTGGGTACATTGCCCCTGAGCGTGTGCAGAGTGCACCCACTCTCACCACTTGGGGGGCAGAGCTGGGGCTGGAGGCTCCATGGGCATTTGGGGGACACAGGCAGAATTCTTCCCCCCTGAGTTCCCCCCCATGTGCCCACACCTGCCCTGCCAGCGCTCACCTGCTTAGCGATGACGCGGTACTTCTTGAAGTCTTTGGGCCCCAGCTGGTCATCACGGGTGAGGCGCGAGACCTTGACCCCGGGGTGCTGCTCCTTCACCATCTGGGAGCAGAAGCGCTGCAGGACCCCGGCCACGCCCTTCCCCCGCTCCCAGGGGGCCACGCGGAGTCCCTCCACCAGAGCCGTCTCTCCCGCGTCAACAACACAGACGGACTGGAGTCCAATCTGGGCACAGGTTGGAGGGTGGTGGGGAGAGAGCAGAGAGAGTTAGTTCTTAGGGTGCTGGATGGGCTGCCCGCAACCTGTAACTGGAAAAGAAAACGTGGTGTTAATTAAACAAAGCAGGTGTGGAGGGAGGGGAGGGGGACAATGGGTTGGGGGAGAAAGGAGGCAGCAGAGAGAGGAAGGACGGAGAAGGGGCAGCTTTTCAAATGACAAATCTTGGCACATCATTAAGCAATCACAAAATATTTCAAAGGGGGAGAGAGAGAGATTGAGAGAGAGAGAGAGAGAGAGAGAACAAAGGCAGCAGGAGGAGGAGGAAGAGGAGCAGCAGCGATTACAAGTACGTAGTAGCAAGATCACAGAGTAAGCATCATACTAGTACCATTCGGATGGGCAGGGCCCTTTATTGCTACGGGGTCTCAAGAGCAGAGATACACAAAGAGGGAGACATTTATTTGGGCAACGGGTGTCCTGAGGCCGAACTGCGTCAGGATTTAGGATCCACGCTCCAGCAGCCCCGTCATGGTCCTCCTCCGAGGGAGCCCCACCGCCTTCTTTGACGGGGGCCTGATCCCCCACACACCTACGTGAATAAAATCCAGCGAAAATCATTTGGTTTTTATCCATTGCCTTCTTTCAAAAGAAAAAAAGAAAGACAAAGGAGAGAAAGGAAGAAAAGCAGAGAGGAAGAAAGAGGCCAGAGTGAAGCTGCAAACAAAGAATCCCGCGAGAGATCAGGAGAGGGGGCAACACTGCACCAGACCTGGTGGGAGGGGGATGCTTGGGGCCCCGGGCCTCCTTCCCTGTCAGAGGCTGGGGGCACGGGTGCCAACTGCTGGCATCTGCAGGTCACCAGAGCCTGTGGGGATTTTATTCCTCAGAGAATGCCAGAAAACAGCCTGAGGCCTCCTCCAACAGCTGGGGCCTCCTGCAAAGCTGCATGCTGACAGGGGAGGCCCAGAGCTGACGCGCCATGCATCCCTGGTGCCCCCCTTGGCTCACCCACAAAGGGTGACTGGAGCAAGTATCACCCCAGGACAGAAGTGGGAAGTGGCTCCCTCCATGTTACCCACCATATAGGAGAATCCCTGCCACAAATGACATCCTGGTGAATTCTGACAGGAAGCGGCCCTCCACCCAGGAAGATCAGGGCAGAGCTCCACTTTGGGCCGGCCTACTGAGGGGGAAGGGTTAACACACACCCATGGGCTTGGCCCCTGTGGCAGACATGCTGGCTGTGGTTCACCAGGAGCGTTCCCTCCCCAGCTGCCTCTCCCCAGCTGGGCCAGGAAGGGCCAGCAGGTGCCCTCGGGGCCACACCCTATTCCAGCGTCAGCACTACACTCACAAGTGCAGCAGGCTCACTGGTCCATTTCCAGTTTCTCCAGCACTCCCAAATCCCTCACCCTGATCAGAGGTAAGAGAAGAATGGAAAAGGAAGAGAGGGCTGGGGGGCATCATGAAACCCTCCCATCACCACCACCTGTTAGTGGGGTACAGAATGAAAGGGGGGGTTCTCCCACCCCAACCCCCTGCAGGATGCTGCTGTGGAGCAGTGGGGAAGGGCTGGGGCTGCAAATCCGTGGCCTTCCACAGGAGAAGGACCAGTTGGGTTGAGAGACTCGTTGCCTCTCTCCAAGACAGGATCAGTGCCCCAGCTTCACTGCCTGGTTCTTGCCTGAGCCTAAATGGGGGTGGGCAAATGCAGGCGCCCAGCTGCTTTTCAGTGCTAGGAGGGTTCCAGATTCCTCCCTCTCCACCTGCCAATATTCCTGGTGCACTTCCCACTGACTTGGGCTGGTTGGGGAGGGGGCTATCACTGCTACCTGGCTGCCTCCCACCTTTCCAGTGGGCTTCCAGACTTCCCACAGAGTCCTTGAAGGGCAGAATGTGCCTCTGGCTGTCCAGACAGTTGCTGTGGCCCCTAGGCTTGAACTTTGCAGCTGCACATGGATGGACAGATGGATGTCCTACAAAATAGCTGAAGACCTTTACTGGAAAAATGTCAGTTTTGAAGTTCAGCGGGGGAGCATGGCACCACCCCGCCATGTGAATTTGCCTTCTGGGTAATAAATACTAGCTGGTCAGTTTAGAGCTTCTTTAGCTTGTTTTTCAGCCCTCCGCGCCCCCCATGTCACAGATACTGACTGGGGTGACAATTAACTAGGAGGAGTAAAACCATGTGTAGGCCACCTTTTGGCTAAAGGATCCCCCCCCAGCCTCAAGGAAGCTCCATCCTGGCTGAGGCACCCACTTTCCAAGCCTGCCTGTTGTTTCAGGGGCAGCCCAGGGCAGTTTCCCCCCAGCAATTCCCCCACCCTGGATCCGGCCACTGGATGGAGAGAACATCTGGTTGCTACCTTGACTCTGCAGAGCCTCACTTGAGAGAATCTGGCTCTTTCCTCTTAGAAAACTCCAGCCACAGCACAGACTGTGGCATGCACAGGGGGCCAGTCCTGCCTCCTTTGAGAGCCCAAGGCCTCCAAATGGAGAGAAAGCCTGGTCCCAAACCCTCTCAATCAGCTGCTTTTCTCTGGAGAAGTCATTCTGCCCAGGCTGTCCCCCTGAGCTCAAAGTGCAAAAGTAGGAGGCAGAATCCTGCACTTCTCTGGAGCCTAAAGTGAAAGCAAACAACCACGGCCTCCACTAGCTTGCCTGCCCTTCCTCATTCACAGGCGTAGACCTCTGCTCTGCTGTGGTTTGTGGGGGTATGCTTAGGTTCCAGGGTGGCGGGGTGTCACAGGCCTTCCTTCCTGCAGCCCAACCCAATGCATTCCCCAGGGAAGCTTCCTTCTCAGTAAGGGGCGGGCAGCCTCGGCACACCTGGTCACATCCCCCCAGCTCCATAGCAGTATCCATAGATAATCCCCCACTGCTCTGGTCTCCCCCTGTGAGGAGTCTCACCCTCCCCCCCTTTCCCCCCGCCAGAGGTTCGAGCAAGAGGGGGGCAGGGTGGGCCAGTGAGTAAGCAGAGGACACTGGTACCCCTGGATCCTCACCACAGCTCCGTTCTTCTTGGCCAGGATGACAGTGCGGTTGGGCTCCCGGATCCAGGCATGGTAGCGGCTGGGGAGGTAGTCAAGGCCACCATAGATGCCCCTGGAGATGGCCAGAACCTCCTCAAACTCCTCCTCTGTGGCCACCGTGAACTCCAGCGGTGAGTCGGCTGTGCCAGGGGGGCCCTCCAGCTTCATGGCTACACAGGACACAGAGCGGCTGCAGGGAGACAAACCTACATGAACACCACCAGGGAGCAGGGGGGCTGGCCAGATGGGTGAGGAGCCACATAGGAGGGACCCCAATTTCCTGAGGCCTCTGAAAACAAGCCAGTCAGGGAGGGAGGGATAGGGAGGTGGGCAAAGGAGGAGCAGGGGGCAGCTGTGGGAAGGGGGACTCCAGTCAACAGCTGGCTCTGGGCAGAACAAATGAAGAGCCTCAGATATGGTTGGTCGGTCACTGGCACCCCTGCCCTGTTCTCAGTTGGAGAAGGAGGCTGTACAGTGAGCTTGGCCTGACCTTTCCACCAGGTACAGGCCCTCCTCTACACCTCCCCTTCTGCAGACTGGGCATGTGGGCGCCCAGGCTTTTGGGCAGAGAGCTTTGGGGGTGAAAGCTACAAGAGGTGACCAGGTGGCACAAATGGGGGAGAGCCAATAAGACAGCTGAGTCAAGCAGGGTTCT
>CAOKZL010005426.1:0-11264 GCA_948472985.1 Iguana delicatissima | reverse complement strand
TTTTAAAGCTTCTCTAGGAATGTGGCCGTGTAATATACAATAGCTGACAGCTCCAAACTAATAGCCCAACCAACATACCAAAGAAGCCAGGGCAAATCATAATACAATCTTTTTGCATTTGATTTCGTCACAGTAAGTTTCCATTAAGAGAAAAGGAAAAAAAAAAAAGATCCATTATTTAGTGCTGAAGGCCAGGATGTAAAAAGCTCAAGTTTCTTCTGTATCCTGGTCACAGTGCTTTCATGTCCTCTTCCTACTCAGACGTTTACTTAGGGATCTGAAATGCTTCCTTAGAGTTCAAGAAGCGTTTAGGTAGCTGCTTGATTTGGCTGTGTGCCAGAGTTTCTGCTTATGTTGACCCTAAAGCAAACCTATCATGGAAGTTTCCTGGCAAGTATTTGTTCAGAAGGGGTTTGCCACTGACTTCCACCCAGGCTCAGAAGTGCTGTGCATGGCCCCAAGGCTGTCTCCAGTGTGTTTCCATTACTATTAGGGGTTTGAATCTGTCTCCCAGATTTGTAGCTCCAGTGCTCAAAATCAGCACAGTGCTACCTCTCTGTAGGAGCTTCAGTGGGAAAAAAAGGAAAAAGGAAAGAAAGAAGAAGTTAGTTCCAATGTATGTGAGAAAGAATCTATGAGTATCACAACATCTTTATTACAAGCAAATTTTTATATATTACATTTTCAACCCAGCGTAACTGTGTCAAAGAGCTATAAATGCAGCAGCCACCACGTATTTGTACCTGTTAAGATTCTCAGCATTTCACACTGCAGAGTGTCAAGGGTACACACCTCAGATGACCATCTTGAAACAGAAACAACTGCCTCCTTTTGCACAATTTGTGTAATTATTTTCTGCTATTTCATCTGCTAATCTGGGAATGGGTTCTAATTTCTGACAGTTTTTGAGAATATATTTCTATTAATTTCTAATAATAAATTGCTGATTTCTTCATGTAGCTAGCTGACTGATGTTTAAAACAAATAAAATCAATTATTAATATTAATTAATCAATTTCTATTCTCTTGTGCAAACTTTTATTGAAAAAGCAGATACAGAACACAGTGTGACTTTTCCTCCCTCAACATAGATAGCAAAGATACATTGCTGAAATGTGGACTTACCAAATATGTGAAAACCTCTGACTTCCAAAAGTGTTTTTTTTTCCCCAGTCCTTGAAACCACTCCATGTAGAAAAGACATCTCAGTTTTGAATATGTTTGGGTTGAAATTTTCTTCAAGCATAGCAGAAAGCTGCATCAGTCAACCTAGAAACTCATTCATGTTTTTCACTCCATTTTATTTTTGTATTTATAGTCCAAAAATTATAGCTTTCATCACTGTACGTGTGAATGAAGTTTGATCTATTGAATTGTCTCACCCTTTTAAAGACAATGCCCATATTAAAAGTTCTACATATAATTTCCAGATTCATCTATGTTGTTGTAGTCAGATAACAATAAAGAAGCAAGTCTGCTTGCAAGAAGAGGTAAGGGTTCATTAATCTTCACGTTTTCTGATGCAGAATATATGGTACTTATTGCTAAAAGATGGAATGAAGAGATAAACAACAAGATCTGCAAACAGATTCACCAGAAGTCATCCATTATTCTATTAAAACACTTGCTATGTTCACAATCATAGGGCTATTTTCCTCCAGTACTTCACTGCAAAAGGCTTAAAAATCTTTGCAATGATAAATACTAACATACACATTACAGTTAGCGGGTTGGTTGGCCACCAAAGCAATATCTTATATACTTTCAGATTTCCCAGCCTAGCACCTCAGTATGAAATCTTTTCAAGTTCTGGGACAGAAAAATCAAGCCTACAACTATTTTTTGCTTGCTTGCTTTTTTAAAAAAAATTCATAATTTTAAATTGCTCTAAGTTTGTTCTATTATATATTAACTAGCCAAAAGGTTCCCTTTAACTGGGAGGAAAACATAAAGGCACGTAGCAATATTAGAAAGAGACAACTTTAAGATAAGTTTAAAAAGTTAAACTTTTTTTCCCCTTCTCTACATTTGAGATGGAGAACTTTATTTTGGGGTGCAGTCTAAAACCAGAATACCAGAGAAAATAAGAATGTGGAAAAATGTTAGGAATACAGGGACTGCTAGAAAACAAGGAAAATTCTCATACTGCATGGTAGCAATTATCACCACTTTTGAACTTGTATTGTTTAGAGAATCCACAGTAAAGAAACAAACAAGATCATCTGAGGGGTTAACTGTAGTGTTTTATATACAAAGTGTTATCTAATGAAAGAAAAAGAGGAGTGTGAGTCTTAATGGAGCAGAAACTTCAAAAGAAAAATTCCAGATGTCTTTCTGAGGAACACCACCTCCATCTAGTTGCTGTACAAGTGTGTATATATAAAATCTGTCAAAAGGCATTTCCGTCAATGTGCTTTCTTCAGGACATTCCTTCAGCGTGGAGAAGTGCAAAGTTTGTATGAAGACCAAAGCTGTTTTCTCCTTCCAAAATCTCTGGCCAGTTCCCTTCTCCCAACCAGTAGTAATTGTATTTGTATTAACTGAAAAAAAATATCTCATCTACGAATTAAAAAGGTATACATTGAACCTGATTTGGATGACGTTGCCTCCAGCAAGGCTATTTGCTGTCATGAAAAAGCCTGAACTCATTCATTCATTCATTTTGTTTATTTATTGTTTAGTGTTCATGAAGGAAGTTTGTGATCTGGAACTTATAAAAAGTCGCAAGAAAAATAATACTGAATAACACCATAGCCGTTATCAGTTCAATGCAAACAAATAAACAAGATCAGACCAATGACATAATTACGAAGTTCCTCAAGAAACTAGGACTCTACAATAATGAAGAAATGTATCGAAAGACTTAAACAGATAATTGTAACTACAACTGAGGTACCATTTACCAGAAAAAAATTATTGAAACCTGGAAGCAGAACAAGTGGAGTATTTTATTTTCAGATCGTTTGATAGTCCTTATTTGGAGTGAAACTCCAGTCTCTGAATTTGACATCTGTTTGCTAGATTAATTTTGAAAGAAAAAGCCATATCTACCTAGCTCCCTGGCTACTAGTTATTCTCAGAGCAAAATTATAGAGGCTCAGCTAGAATTTACATCACAGAACAGAAAAAGGTAGTGCAGACGCAAACTGCTACTAGCATGGTTAGGAAACAATGTCTAAAGAATTCATGAAGCAAAATAAGAGTTTTTTCTAGGAACCTAAAATGCTTAAAATGAGGCTGAAGGAAAAATTCACACAAAGGACTGGAATAATTCTTTCTGAATGTAAGCTATAAATATTTTTCCTTGTGGACTTTTGCCAAAATAAAGAAGGAGTAAAATGGCAACTACTACTTTACTATTGCTGCTGCTGCTGCTGTTGTTCCAGCAAGCTTCTTGGGAACTCATTACTATTTTAAGAAATGACTTTTATCAACTACAAATTTTTCTACCTTTGTCTTAAAGTAATATTTTAACATAGTTTCAATTTCTATTGGTAGTTATTATTTTAACTTTTTAACTAATATAACTGTTTTTTATTGTGATTCTCTGATTTGAAGCCACCTTGAGCCCAAGTTTGGGGAAAGCAGAGAATGAATAAAGTTAATTAGTCTCCTGGGAATGCGAGTTTTTTAAAATTATTAATAAATCATGGCCCACAGTCTTTGCATATTTGGAATTTGAAGGGTCTTCCCACTGCAGTGCCATAATAGATATTTCTGAGTAAATTTAGCCATTCTGGGTTAAAGTAGATAAAAGCCTCTATGGACTGGTAACTGATTTGAAAAACAAACCAACTAATACACATCCATATACATAACATACATTAATAATGACCTGGAGTTAGATGGAATAAGGCGGCCAACTTTGTCTTGATGACTCTGATTAATTTAGGCTGGTTAAAACAAAGATGCAAAGATCTTTAGAATCATGTTTCCAAATTGGAGGAATGGAGCTAAAATGGATTTTTTTAAAAAAAGTAGAAATGATGTAGATTCAGATTTTCGTATCCACAGATACATCATCCCAAGATGCAATGGTAGTGAAGAAAAAAGATCTTGGGGTTGCTGTGGATAGCTCTGTGAAGCTACTCACTGCTGTAAAGAAGACAATTTCCAGCTGGGCATATTTTAGAAGAAATTTTAAAAAAATTTAAAAATGCTAAAATGATACCTCCCTTGACAAAAACTATTGTGTCACCATGCTTTAAACACTAGTACATATGGTTCTTGTCACTTTCAAAGCTAATGTAGATCTTGAAATGGTACAAAATAGCACAACCAATATGATCTTTGTGAGGAAGCAACACCATTTGAAGCTGGTCAGCTTAGGAAGGGTGTATATAATTATGCACTGCAGGCATAAAAGTACACAAGAATCGGATAAGGACCAATTTCTCAAAACACTGAACTGGGAATCATCTCTGTAAACTGTACTGGTGAGAATTTTAAAACAGAAAAAGGAGTAGTTCTTCACTGAGGGCTGTTAAAACTACATTTGCTTCCACAAAATTGTTGTTTGGCTTGGGTGGCTTTATATGGGGATTAGACAAATTCATGGGGCAGGCAAAACTACCAACTGGGCAGAAGTACAAGGCTTTATTATCTCCAAGATCAGAGAATAACCCTCAGGTGCTTCTCATTGGAATATATTTTGCCACTGTGTGAACAGAATATGGAATATCACATAGCTGTGGTCAACCAGCGTGTCTTATGTTCTTTTCAACTACAAACATCCCTCATCCTGCAATAAAAGACAGAGAAACTTTTCAAACAGGCTTGTTGTTGTGTGCTTTCAAGTTGCATTTCTGATGATGTGACCTGTAAGTAAACTTATCACAGGGTTTTCTTGAGCATTGTTCAGGGGCACTTGACTTTGCCTTTCTCTGAGGCTGTGATAAATGTAATTTGCCCAAGGTCACCCAGCCAGTTTCCTTGGTGCAGTGGGGATTTTTTTGTCTTCTGATGTCTTAGTCTCTAGCAATCAAAACCACTGCACACCACAGTGTGGCCATTGCACATGAGGGTGTTAGAGTGCTATTATTCCACTTTCACAAAGACTCCACCAAACTGCAAACCCAAGGATTCCATAGGATGTTGAAAGTGGAATAATAGCACTATAACAGTTGAGTGTGGAAATGGCCTGTGTCTCTAAAGGCTACTATTATTTATTCTTTTACATATCCATGGTATTACCAACAAATATACCCATCCTTTTTTTTCTGAACTTACTATGGCATGACTGTATTAAATCTGAATGCACGTTTTATTCCGGCTTATGGCTTTATAAAAGATGCTAAATATTCCTAATTGTCATATAAACATAGTGACATCTTGAGATGCATGCCAGATTGCTAAGGGCAGCCATGGCTTTCCACTGGAAAACCTGGCAGGAGAGCTACTTATTTTTTAGCTCTGAACTGTTCAATGCATCCTTAATTAGAAAAATTGTACACACTGCTAATCTCTAGAAACACAGAGAAATTTTTCTAGATATGTTTACTGTTTAATGGTTGATGATGCTACATAGCACTGTTCCCTTCTTATCTGAGACATAGGCCATTTCCGGACTACGATGTCTTTCGCATTTGTTGTGTCTGCTCCTGGGTCTGGAAAGGAGCACGTCAGCAGCGTTCCCTTCCACACCTGCTTGCTCCATGTGGAAAGGAGCAGCGTGCCACCTCTTCCTTCACCAGCCAGGTACTTTCCACTGTGTGCTGCAGAAGCAAGCATCACCATTGCACTTCCATCGGCTTCCATGGGCCGAGGAGCATGCACAGCTTGCTTTGGAAAAATGGATATCTTCCATTTTGAAGCTGCCTTGGGGTTGGATGGCAGTGCACTTTGGCAACAACATCAGAAACATGACTTGCCAATCACTGCCATCGTGCCTACCAGAAGGAGCACAGCCCCTGTAGTGTAAACCTCACCACACGTTGCTTTCTATTAAACAGAAATTCACAAATCAAATTGCCAAGGCCAGCAGTTAGTATCCTGAGGGCTGTGTGTTTTGTTAAAGCAATCAGTAGCACTGAAAGCTAAAGATTATTTCTTTCAAAGTGCAGCGGCAGAGTCTTATGCCAGGTACCAACATGCTGATGGGTTGAAAGAGACAGTATTGGTAAAATGCGGTGGCAGGGAAAAGAAAGAGAGTTGCCAGCAGCCTGCCAGCCAGTGTTTACAAACTTGTTTTGCATTTTTGGTTCCAGGACAAGTTTCCTAGCTTTGTAAAATAATCCCCACGCAGCTAACACAAGTCAGCCAAGATTGTGATCCATGATGATTACTACTATGATATTAAGTACATATCCCCAAGAATTTACAGGACTCTAATTTCTAATAGGAAATTAACATTAGGGAGTTCAGGCAGAATGCCTGTGTTCAGCAGGACTTGTCGCGTGCAAATGGAATCCTCAGCACGTGTCCAAGCCATAATTTCTGTTTGCCATTCTGAGAAATGGATGTCATCTGTGCCTTTGGTCCTCTCCACTTCTGCTTTTTAGTCTATGTTGAATGGAATGCTTCTGTCAACGTCCAAATACCAGAGATGTCTTTTTAAAACAGCACACCCTCAGCATCTACATCCTGGTTCCCCTCCACCAAACAGCACAACAGTCCACTCCCACTGAGCATCCTCAGTACTTATTGGGTTGTTTTGGAATATTTTTTGTCAGAAAAGGTTGAAGAAAAATACTTTGTGATGTTCGTTTTAATTGCTTTAATTGTTAGCTACTGACCAAAGGGAATGTGACTCAGCTTTAGTTTGCCTGCTGACTAGCACCAGGTGCAGACAATGCAAGAGTTTGGCCAGGATTTGGCTAGGTGTCTGTATAAACAGCATAGTTCCAGTGGCACATGTTGCTTGATGCATGTTGCTGAGCTCTGCTGGAAAGAGCAAGCGTATATGCTGGATAGCCATCTCACTTTGTAAATATTGTATATATTATGTCACAAAGAATAATAGTTTCACATCTTTGAAGATTACAAGCTGAGTGGGTGAGTGTTACTGGCTAGTGTGATTTGTTGCTAAAGGTGTTCTCTCGTAGCTTGGCATTGTTTGACAGCTGTCTGTGCAGTTATCTCTGCTTATCTATATAGAGTTTTTCTCTTGGCTGGCTTTTCCTTACTTTTCCCCTTGTTCTTCGGACATTTTTTTTTGGCGTATACATCATTCATATGTTAAGTTCCACTTTCTTCATGTGAGGGTGTGCTCTATTGCAGCCTAAGAGTTTGATGAATTTTATTGCCAGTAACCTCTTTTCCTTTTCTTGTGTTCCTTCTTCCAGAGCCAAAAATTCTGTGACTATCTTTAATAATTTGCCTAACTAAAATTGGAGTATCTGCAAAGGAACTGTGACCACACTTTTCCCCTAGAGAAATAAGCATGACAACACACCTCAGCTTTTTGAGCCGAAGTAAAATGTTTTTCTTCCATTGAATTAATTATAATGGATTGTTTTGAATCTTTGCAAGGAAGAAGATAAAGAGAATGATAGATCTGAATTGCTGTTATTCTATCTGTGATACAAATAGGCAGCAACCTCTTCACTCTGCTGACCCACCCCAGTCCATGTCAGCTACCTTGTGGAAATATATTATCCAATAAAATACGACAATTTATGTGCCTAATGCTCAGAATGGTTCAATTATTTGATATTCCTTACAAAAATACTATCACCATTAAAAATAGGACTTAGATACTGGTTTTTCTTCCAGATACGAGTACTTTTCTGAACAGATTGTGTGTTGTCATGTGCCTTCAAGTTGTTTGCAACTAGAGTGGAGTTGAAGGAGAATGTGATGAAGTTCTCCTGGGGCTGAAGTGTGTGATAAAACCCAAGGCCACCCAGTGGGTTTCCATAGCCAAAGTAAGGCACTGCAATCCTGGTTCTCCAGGGTTGTTGTCTGATGCTGAAACCACTACAAACCACACTGGCTCTCATTTCCAAACAGATAGGTCCTTTCCCTAGGGGAAAATTCATTACAAGTGTAAATTTTTGGTGACAGAATCACCTACAATCTCACCATCTCATCCAGAAGGAAACATTCTCTTTTCCTCTTTGTAAAATGGTTCTGCTTTGCTTTACTGTCTTCTATTTCTTCTCTGGAATAAATTTGTCAGGCTATATTCATTTTCCAGAAAGGCGAAGACAATTCCCATTGACAACTGTCATCTTACATGTTTCCTTCTGTGCTTTTGACTTCTTCTCTGTTTCCACTGTTTGCTGGTATTCATCAGGATGTTGGGTCACCTAGTGTCTTTTTTCTTTCTCATCCCACTTACGAAGCACTTCGAACTGCTGAAAAGCAATTTTATGGAATTGCTTGAGAGCTGGCAAAGAACAAGTTGATGCCCATTTCCATATAAATGGCCTTATTACTATGCAGGCTGAGTGATAATTTATGAGACTGGATTCTCGTTTGAAATAGGGTCCCTGAGGCAGTGCCCTTCTGTAGATAGGGAGGGAAATATGACTCTGAAAACTGTTTAATATTTTTCAACTCAGTGAAAGTGCATCAGCTATACCTACAGAAAACTGCTGCATTAGATGCAGGAGTTTTCCCAGATGATAACCTCAGCACTTTAATATTACACATGCTAAATTTTACTACTTTAAAAATTGCAACAGCTATGTTTACACAGCAGGAGCATTATTCCATCAAACATGCAGAAGTAATGGTGAAGGAGAGGGGAAAGAGGAAGAAGGAGCACCTTTCAAATTCCAGGCCCAGTGGGGAACATGAAGGGCTCTGGGATGAGGGATTTTGTATCCTCACACCAACAAAGGTGGCATGTAACCAGTTCGTGCTGTGCATGGTGGCTAGGGGAAGGTCAGTCTTCCATGGCACAGAAGGTGACATTCATTTCTCTACTTTGTGGGTCAGGAGCAGCAGCAGGGAGATAAACTGTGGAAGACTTGCTAGTTCCTTGCTGTCTACCATCCATCCTTGGAACTCAGCTCTGTGTGCATTGCAGGTGCAATCAAGAAACTGTCACTTACACACATGTTAGAAATTAATATGGTTGTCAGTTGTCAGTTTGTTAGTTTCTGTCCATGAAGAGGAAGGAGGAAGAGAAAGGAACATGATTTTCCCTTTTACCGTACACAAAAATAAACCCAGGCCAGCTATGGGCAGGAATGTCTGCAGTTTAACAATGACTTATGTAGATGGCTGCTTGCAGATTGAAATTTCATGCGGGCAGCCAAGCAGAGGAAAATACATACATACATTTATAATAGCAGAATGACACAATGCCACTCATCCTGCAGAAATATGTACACTAACAGAAGTTATATTAATGTTCTCCTCTCCATTCAAGTGTTCCTTTTCTTGAGTGATCTTAGAATTATAATATCAAAGGATCAAGCAGTACCACACCCTCCAACATTTTCAGAGACTGGACCCTCTGGAAACCACATCAAATCACATCAGAATGTGGTCAGATGGCAAAAGTCATTAATAAGGAAGTACATGTAAGCCACAAGTAGCTGCCGCAGTTAGCTTTGGCCTAAGCCTATTATCAAAAAGGCAAAATCTACCTCCATTTTCTCTCCCCATCCTGCTCCTACCTCCAGCTGTAATTCCTTTTGTGCTTTGCAGCAACTGAATATTGCCGAGAACAAAGTGGGAGGGAGGAGAAAAAAAAAGCGAGACATTCTAAAAACGGTTGAAAAAAGTGGGACAACCGGAGGATTAATCCAAGGCTATCTCCCTCCAATGGGGACATTTGGAGGTATGTCAAAGTTTGCACGTTTTTACAGGCCTGTATATCTCCAATTCATTCAGTTGCTTTCTTTCCAGGCTGGATTTACTACAGTAAAAAAGCTTATATGCTATCCTTGAAGATATAATTGAGTTAGCACACTGCCAACTATTGTAACATGTTGTGCTATTTTGTTCACTGTTTTAATTATTATAATACTGTGGTGATTAATTCCTATTGCTCTATTTTGTTTTTATACTGTTGCTGTTGTTTTTCTTTTTCCCTGTCCAGGACAAGGCAACTTACAAAGGTTAAAACAGGCACAACTTTAAAATCTATCTATAAAAAATTTCAAAAAAGGTTATACTAACAATAGAATAAAAAACAGTTAAAAGCAACACCATTAAGGGGAAAATCAGAAGTTTACCAATATTCTTCCCAGGTAAAGGTGGGTGTATAGAATTATAGTGTGGGTGTTAGAAATGCTGGGGAGAAAGTTGCCTAATTTACAGTTTTCTTAGACCAAATTTTAAAGAATAAATTGCGAAACACTGATAATATTTTTTTGGACCTGAAAAACCATTACATAAACTATTATTAGTGCTTATCAGTTTCATATCAAATCAGCTCCCTCTCCAACACAGCTTTACTTATATTAACATTCATTGGCAGCCATTTACCACAGCATATGAAGGAATCTGTCAAACACAACAGCCCTAGTATCCCAATATTGTTTGGTTACACTTACACCTCCATGCTATGCAGTGGGGAGAAAGAAGCATAGAACCACTTCTTGGAGCACAGCACAAAAACACAGGAAAATGTCTTCTGTCAGGTTAAAATGCTATCGATTTGGCCTGTTTTCATCTATTCTGATAGACAGTGGCTCAGACGTTTTTGGGATAATTCTTCCTTTGAGAACAAGAACTGGAGCCTACAAACTTTCCGCCTACAAAGACGGCAAAGGACCTGCAGGCTAGGAATGGGATTATGGAGTAAACTTTCCCTTTTAGCAAATCGCTTAGATATTCTTTATCATGGATGTCTTAAAAACCATGATAAGAATATAGTCATTTGCTAAAAGGAAAATTTACTCCCTGTAGTCCATTCTGAAGCCTAGGTCTTTTGCCAGTCTTTGTAGGCGGAAGGTTTCTAGCTCAGTTCTTGTTACAAAGGAAGTATTTCTTGCAGTATCCCCAGCCACTGTCTTCTATCAGAATAGATGAAAACAGGCCAAATCGATAAGCATTTTAACCTGACAGAAGACATTTTCCTGTGTTTTTGTGCTGTACTCCAGTAAGTGGTTCTATGTCTTCTTTCTCCCCCACTGCATCACATCAAGGAAGTGGGAGGGTAAATCTAACCGAACAATATTGGATCAGGGCTGTTGTGTTTGACAGATTCCTTCATATGCTGTGGTACATGGTTGCCAATGAATGTTAATATAAGTAGAGCTCTGTTGGAGAGGAACTAATTCATATGAAACTGATAAGCACTAATAATCCTTATGTAGTGGCTTTTCAGGTCCAAATCTGTTCTCAAGTAGCTTCGCAATTTATTT
>CAOKZL010005425.1:0-11235 GCA_948472985.1 Iguana delicatissima | reverse complement strand
CTAGTTTTGCACAGAGACATTTTGTGCAAATTGCAGAAACCTTGACTAAAAAAAGTTCCCATTCTGTTTCTACTCCATGGCAAGCATAAAATAGTAGAAGGATGAATAATTCTTTTATCAGGCTGTCAACAGGTGCAGGTTTCATGTTCCTATTGGAATTCAATAATAATCCTTCCATTACTTTTTGCTGTAGGATAAAGACATTTCAAAGTCACCTATGAGCAACTGCTTTGCTAGGTCTTGCAGATTCAGTGACGTGCCTCCCTTGATTGAATCTAACCATCTGTAATGCAATCTTCCCTCTGCCTTCTACCTACCAAGCATTTTTGTCTTTTCTAGTCAGTCAGGTCTTCTCATCAGCACCAAAATATGCAGTACCTCAGTTGAAGGTCATCTTGGCTTCTGGGGCATTTCAATCTTGATTTGCTTTAGGACCCATTCATTGTCTTTTTTAGCAGTCCACAGTATCCACAAAACTCTTCTCCAGCACCATATTTCCAATGAGTTGGATCAGTTTTCTTCATTGCCCAGTTTTCACAGCTTTAGAAAAGTGAATATGATGGCATGGACAAGCCTCACTTTGCCAGAATGGACAGTATCTTTACACTTCAGGATTTTCACCACTTCCTTCATAACTGCCCTTCCAAAGCCAAGCTTCCATTCTCATTGATAACTGGAGCCATGTATTGGAAAAACTTGAACTATTTCAATGTCTTCATTAAGGTTATGTATATCATTATTTTTGTTTTCTTAATGTTGATCTGTAAACCTGCCTTTGTGTTTTCTGCTTTGACTTTCTTCTAAAAATCATTCCAGTTTTGCCTGTTTCTATTAGAAGTATGGTGTCATCTGCATACCTTAAAGTATTGATGTCTTCCTTCCTTTTTGATGCTCCTCTCCAAATCCTAATTTTTCTTACATATACCCAGGCTGTTTAGCATGCAAGTTAAAACAGATAAAGTGATAAAATGCAGCCTAGCCAACACTCTTGCCAATTGGAAACCATTCCGTTTCCCCATAGTTGTCTAATAATAGCCTTGTTCTGATATAGGCTACCATCATAGAATAAAAGTTGGGGGGCATAATTATTTCTTTAAGAAGAGATCGATAACTTCTGTCATCTACATAGTTAAAAGCTTTGCTATAATCTATAAAGCACAAGGCTGATTTGTTTTGAAAATTCTTTTGTGTACTCCATTATCCAACATGATTCCTTTCCTTTCCTGAACCCAGCTTGGACATCTGGGTATTTTTCACTCCACTATACCAACAATTCTTTGTTGTAGGATTTGAGTATGACTTTGATTGCATGGGAATTTAATGCACGGTACTGCAATCCCATGTTCCCCTCCTTGGAGACTGAAATACAAGACAATTGAGCATTTCCAATCTGTGGTACTGTTTGGACAAATTTTGTTAGAACTACAGTAGATTCTGTCTTGGTAGACTAGGGAGGCTCCATTGGTATGGCATCTATTCTGGTGATCTATTTCTCCAAGTGTTCTGAATGCAGCTTTCATTTCATTTTCTAAAATTAGCAGTTTGTCTTCATATGGTTCTTCCTTGAATGAAATATCCAACCTTTCATTCTCTTTCTACAAAAAAGGATTTAATCTGTTTCCATTGTCTTTTTATTTCTGTTGGTCGAATAACGTATTTCCTGCTGGTCATGCAGTCCACTATGGTTTAAATTTCCTTTGGATTTGGATATTGGATAGTTTTTCCGCCTCCTTCTCTTCTTCATCGCCATTCTATTTCCTTCTGCATTGATTATTATACAGTTTCCTCGTCCTTGTACACAAGTCACTGAACAGTTGTATCAGGTTCTGATTCCATTTCTGTCTACCTTTTACTTTTGCTTCTATCTGTCCTCAATCTCGAAGAAGTTCAGCTGTCATCCATTGAGGTTCTCTTTTCTTTTGGCCACACATAATGTCTTTTTGCATTTCTCCTTGAGGATCGCTCAGCTTCATTTGTAGCACTCAGTCAGTTAGGCTTAATAGTGTAAAATCTAAACTCCTTTCACATTATCTTTAAATCTCAATAGGATGTTCTTCAGGTTGTATTTTGACTATGGTTGGTTCTAGCTGTTCTTCTCTCAACTTTTGCTATTAGTAGTTTATGGTCTGTGCTGACTTCAGGTCTGTCTTTGCCATACTTCTCCATCTTTTGCTTTTGGTTATGCCGTGTTATTTGATTTCTATATTGGTCATCTAACTAGGGTCCCATATACTAGGGTTTTCTTGACCAGATTTATTTGGGTTGCCCTTGCTATCCTCTAGGCTGAGAGTGATTTGCCCAAGACTACCACCTGGTTTCTTTGTCTGAGGAGGGCTTTGAGCCCCTCGGTTTCAGAGTCTTGATCCAATAGGACTCAAATCACTGCACATCCAAGTTGGCTGTCATGGGTACATATTCAAGATGGTTAAATATTCTGGGTTTTTTAAAGACTATTTGTATTAGTCTTATGAGATTAACACACAATCTTGATATTGAAGATGGTAGCTTCCAATCTCATTCTTTATTTTCAGCATGTATAATTTTGTTCCTTTTATTTATTCTTCTTGTAATTATATTTTACATTTATAAATTTGCATTGCACTTGTACAGAATTGGATAATGAGAATTTTATGGAAAGAAACCAATAGAATTATAATGTTAATCATTAACATGAAAAGTAGAATTCATTTCAGCTTTAATACAAACTCACTGATGCAGAAAAATGGACAAACCTGTTGAGACACAAGGAGGGGCATTCATATGCACACTATTCTTGTGCAAGGGCCATATTCCTTTTTAGGTTTCATAAAAAATTTCTCAAGGTGTCAATGTTGTCATGCATTTTTTCACATGTAGTCACTGTTGTGCACAGGCTCACTGTACTGTCAAGGCCATCCAACTAACTTTTGGTTTATCCTCCAAATGTCCTTATTCTCCTTTCCCAGCATATCAGGTTTTGCCTACACCTTGTGATTGTTCTGTTCACACACTGGTAACAGGAGGTATCTTTACACTTCCTGCTGCCAAATTGTTAACTATTCACACTTAATCAATATAAACTGGTTCCTTCTAAGGAGAGCTGAGAAATGTAATTTATGCAGTAATATGAACCTACCACCGGCTTGCAAAATTTGGATCTGTATGCAAATAATCACTTCTCCAAAGCTAAACCTTATTCAGAGTATGAATTCCATTACAGAGTCATTGCAAACACTAAACTCTCTGCTTCCAAGTCTGAAATTGCTGAATCTTTGAGTCAAACATCCTGAAAAGCTTGGTAAGGTCTTATTTGTGTAGTTGTTACACAAGGTTGCTTGCTATCTCTACCTCTGTACAGCATACTCAGCAAACTTACATGGGCACAAAGTATGAGGGCATGAAATCAATCCCTGCCCCTCAGTGTCACTCCTGTGCTGAGCATGCACCTAATGTCTCCATCATAACTGGCTCTACTACCCAATGTCACTGACATTTTTTGTGGAAATGTCTGTGAAAGGCATGTTCAACTCAGTACAAACCTTCTGTGGTATTAATTGCAGAAAATTCACACATTTCTCATCCTTGATGAGGAAGATGGTCTCAGAATGCTGAAATATCCCACTGAAAAAAATGGCCAACATTCCAAGATTTTTCTCTCTGTGAGAAACTGAAAAGACTAGTTTTATTTTCGTCTTTTGGTGTTTTGAAACCCCCTCCATCATGTATTAGAACAGTGGTTCTCAACCCTGCGGGGTCCCCAGATGTTTTTGGACTTCAGCTCCCACAGCTGAGCACAACCCACAGTGGCTGGGGCTTCTGGGAGCTGAAGTCCAAAACATCTGGGGACCCACAGGTTGAGAACCACTGTATTAGAAGGACTGTTGTTATGTGCCTTCAGTCATTTCTGACTCATGATAAACCTGAAGCTGCAGCAATGCATCACAGAAGTTCTGGTAAGATTTGCTCAGAGAGAGTTTGCTTTGAGACACTTGACTTGGGATCCAGGTCATCCACAAGGGATTTTCCAGGGCTGACCAGGGATTTGAATCCTAGTATCCAGAGTTGCAGTTCAGTGCTCAGGCCACTACCCACTACTGTCCACTAGAAACTGGGCTATAGATAAGATGAATAAATGTTGCCTTTTCCACAGGAAATCCCAAGTTTTTGGAAAGCGAAAATACTTTTATTATATTTTTCACAAACTCTTGAAATGTATGGCCAATGAGAGAATATTTTTCAGATTTTTCACTCACAATGTCAAATTTGAAATAGGTGAAATGAAAAGTCAAAATAAGTACATATTCACACCCACTCATATTGGGCAAAGAGGATTCTAAGCTCTTTATTCTACATATGGCAAAGAGTCTCTTTCAGACCTTCTTGCCCAAGAAAAAAGACTGGGAGGGGGAGTTGGTGTAACATTGATGGTGGTGAAATATTTAGTTTCTCATCCTTTACCATTGGATACTTTAAGCCCATACATGTTGTATGAACATATTTATTCCTGTTTCTGCTTGTTCAGGGGGTGGCTGATAGAGTTTCTTTCTCTTCAAACTGTCATGTACTTATGGGCAGGCTCCTGGCAATTGGGTTCAGGAGGCTATTACTGATCTGACTTAGCTTCCATAAGTTAACAATATGGTGGTTGTTTCCCCATGACACTTCTCTTTGTCTAACAACTTTGTCTCTTCCTGTTGTTGTATATTTTATCTTATATTCCCAAGTCCTAACAAGGTGATATTGATTGAATCATCAACAGAAACTCTGCTGTAAGCACTTAGAAAAGAATGCTGTCATCACTAACTTTACATGCCTTTTATTCAAAAGCAAGTCATGCCATACTAATGTGACCTCTTTTTTTGATACAGTAACTGAGCTTGCTAGATGAAGGCAAAATGGCTGTGGATATAACATATCTTGACTCTCAGTAAGGCCTTCTGACAAGGCCTTGTCTTGCAAACAAGTTAGTAAAGCCAGGACTAACAGACTTAATGTTAGGGGAATGTGTAATTGGTTGACTAATCAAATGAAGGATGCTCATCAATGGCTCCTCTTCATCCTAGAAAGACTATGGGGAATTCCAGAGCACCTAGTGGTATTGAACAATCTCTATTTATTATTTTCATGAGGGGGTACAGGGTATTCTGATCAACTTTGCAGTCACACCAAATTGCAAGGGTAGCTACTGCAGAGGATAGGATCAGCATTCAAAATTACCTTACAAATTAGAGAGCTAGACCAAAATAAAGCAAAAAATGATTTTTTACAGAGAGAAGCATAAGGTACCTACTCTTGGGAAGAGGAAAAAATGAAATGTACAGATATAGATGGGCTATCTTGGCACCACACAAGGATGTGAAAAAGGCACCAGGAGTCTTATACCACAAGCCAACATGAGACAGAGTGTGATGTACAGTTAAGAAAGCCAATGAAGTTCTGGGCTGTATCAGAGGGAGTATAGTGTTCGGTCAAGGGAAGTAATAGATCACTCTATTCTGCTTGAGGGCTAGACCTGACTTGGAATAATGAGAGATCCCAGTTCAAGAAAAGTGATATTGGGGAGCTGCAACATGTCCAGAGAAGGGCAACCAAAAAAAAATGAAAAACCTAGAAACCATGCCCTAAGAGGAAAGAGTCTTAAGAGCTGGGGAAGTTTAACCTGGAGAAGAGAAGGTTGAAGAGGTGATATGATAGCTATGTTTAAGTATTCCAAAGGATGTCATATAGAAGATGGGGGAATCCTTTGGAAGTTTGTAAACAGAGGCTGGATGGATTGTTCTGTACTATGTATTTGGCTAAAATGCATGTATTGTCTGCATATATTCTCCTTTGGGAACTACTGTTCTGTTGCTGATCTGAAAAAAAAATCACATAGCAAATCACAAACCACAAGCCAACAACAAAAACAGTAAAAATTAGATTCATCTACAAACACGGGCCCTGAATAATGAAAATTTTAGTTTCCTTGTATCTATTTAAAAGCAAATTGAAAAATCTGATCAGCTAAGTAACCTCCCTACAGTTATTTCAGGGCATACCTATTTTTGATAGTTAAAATTTGTTATGGAAAAGCTAGTGTGATAAAACCATGGTTTAGCTCTACAACATCACAGTTCAGAATACACTATTAATGACACTGTATTCTGGAGATATAACATTTTGCTGCCTTGAAGTAGAAATCTGATGGTATCTATTAGATAGAAAAAAGCATTATAGGTGCTGGAGAGGTTATGCACCACAAGTATTCCTCAGGCATTTAATCTGGAAATAAGAAAGAGCTTCATTTCATGCACGTGATACCCTTTGGTTATTTTGAAGCTGGTGAGAGTTTTATTTTCCTGGAAGTAAGTATCTATGTTCAGGAAGTCACTGTATATTAGAACGTCAGTATTGCTAAGCATCAAAGCGAGGCTTTTGCTTCTTCTGACCTGTTTCTGAAAAACATTCTCTGAGATCAATAAAATCTCTCCATTTCACTTCATCAAGTGCTTGTTCTTAATTTTAAAGACTATAGTTGCTAGGACTCTCTTTTCTTATTTGCAAAGCAGTTCTATAGAATTGTGTTTATTATAACAGTACGTTTAAAAGCTTTTACAGTTATATTCTTTCTTTATCTTTTTTTAAAGCTATCTAGGTTCTCATCAGCAGTACTTGCTATTGCTAATGGGACTACAGCTAACAACATCTCAACATTTTCACCCTTGCTGTATATATTTCAACAGTGGCTGGATTTGAGTTTTCTGTCAGTGGAGGAGCACCTCCCTATGTGGAGTTCCACTGCGAACTAAGAGACAGAATTCCAGAACACATCTTGAGATGTTCCCATGAATAAGTATTTTCTTATATCAGAGATACCACAAACCCAGTAATGTGAGAATACCAGTGATCACAGGAGGCCATCAGCACATGATGGTCAAGATTCTTCATTTGATTTATTATCTCTTGTTTGGCTTGCTTTAGCTTTTGTCAAACAATTGGAAAAAAGAAGACTGGGATGATTTCTTGTGGCACAAGTACAAAACAGAGGTGTTAACAGTCACAAAAGGCAAGAGTGAATAAAATTTTCTAAGTCAGTCAGATCGGTTCTCAGATGTTGCCCACATTTTATCCTATTAGAGGGAAAGGAATTTAGATACATTAGAGCAGATCTATGAAATCCCCTTAGAAGCTTTGCCTGTTGCTGTAAAGTTGCATGTTCCTATCTTTGCAATGTATTTTCCTTTCCTTTCTGTTCTGTTCCTTTTCCTTTCCAGCTGAAAATTGGTTTTACATTCTGTGATGAAACTCAAGCTCTGTAGTGTTGCATTACATGCTACAAAACACTGTTCTCTTGCTCAGAACTTCTGAAGACAAATCTTTCCTGTCACAACCAAATGTGACCTGTTCCTTTCAAAATAGAGTAGACATAAAATGTGCAAGAATACTTTATTTTATTTATTTAAGAAATAATAAAATAAGACATAAATATATATATATATATATAAAAATCTATAGTTGATGTTTTTGTGCAGTACATTAGGAAGACTTAGATACAAAAGGCTGCAAACAGGAAAATAGTAAGGAGAACGATTGTCAAATGCCTATTGGTTTGTTCACCTTACAAACAGCTGAGGACAAAAAAATCCATTATAGAACTCTCAGTGCTGGATCAACTATGCAGCACCCTCAAAATGGTGACAGCAGCAGTTTGTTTTTTTTTTTTTTTAAAGACATTACAGTACTTCTCAGTTTTACTTTGAAATCCCACACAACAAAGGACACAAAAGAAAAAAAAATAGCAAAAACCCAGAACCCTGTCTTTGCCAAAAGCATGTGTGACTGAAGGGAAAAAAATAAAAAGATGACTTGTGATTGCACTTATAGAGGATACACACTGCAGGATTTTATTAACTCGAAAACTCACACACCAGACCACCAATGAAACAAATAGCCTACCTTGGATGTGCCTTGTGTAAGACAGTTCCATATAAAAAAAAAGGCCCCCCTTTAAGTATTTTTTAGGGAAGAGGAAAATTACTGCTTGTGCCTTAATTTATATTTGTGGCTTAAGGACTTAAGATGCAATCCACATTCCAGTGAAGTTAGTGGGAAATTTCCCATCAGCATTATGGTTGAAGATTGCACCACCAAGCTATACTTCTCAACACTTTGCAAAATTATTGTTATCATTTACTTAAAAACACTCAATTTCTGTAGCTTCCCAGTGATCACGGGAAACCCCGGATCTTGGGATTTGCTTTAAAAGAATTATAAGATAATTGAGGAGTACCCCTGATATATAAAATGAAAATTTCCTCCTAACAGTTTCCCTATGCAGAAGCAACAGGTAAAACAAAGGCCCAAACCCAGTTGCTAAACTCAACCCCCAGCAAAACCCATTGACTTAACTGCTGAATGTTAAGTCAACACATTGATCTGATGAGTCTATTTAGTGACAAAAAATTGGATTTAGACCACAGGGTTACTTGAAGTGGAAACCTGAACCAAGAAAGAGTTCAATGGATTATCCACTCTCATCAAGTTCTAAATTTTTAAAGCAAAGGGAAAAAAAATGCCAACATCAAGGAAAAGCACAATAAAAACATCCATGCCTAAATAAATAACAACAAAAAACTATAGCATTAGAAATCGCATAAGGCTTGCAAATATTTTTCAAAAACCATGCTAACCAGGAGCATTGTAGGTTCTAACTGATGGCATCTTGCCTTTTCTCTTTTTTTCAAAATGACTTACTATTTACATTTTGGCTTTAAATATGAAAATACTTGATAAATTTTATAAAAGTGTACATTTCTATTTCTTCTCTTTTGTTTTTTTTAAAAAAATATGAAAACACAAAACCCTGCATCTTGGAAAGGAAAAAAAAAAATGACAATTAACTTGCTTCTTAGGGAGTAACAGATTTTAAAAACAAAAACCCTTTTCTGTGTGTGTTCATCTTTAGAACAAATATATTCAACACTTTCTCCATCCCCCTCTTCCAAATGGACCCACTTGTAAGACTTGAGACATTAAATGGAAGGGGGGATGGAGAAAGTGTTGAATATATTTGTTCTAAAGATGAACACACACAGAAAGGGGTTTTTCTTTTTAAAATCTGTTACTCTTTTTCCCTGAGGCAGAGTTGATTGTTGATTTTTTTTTTCCTTTTCCAAGATGCAGGGTTTTGTGTTTTCAATATTTTTTAAAAAAAACAAAAGAGAAGAAATAATAAATGTACACTTTTATAAAATTTATCAAGTATTTTCATATTTAAAGCCAAAATGTAAATAGTAGTCCATTTGAAAAGAAAAAGAAGGAGAAAAGGCCAAGATGGCATCAGTTAGAACCTACAATGCTACTGGTTAGCATGGTTTTTGCAAATATTTGCAAGCCTTATGCGATTTCTAATGCTATGAGTTTTTTGTTGTTATTTATTTAGGCATGGATGTTTAATTTGATTGTGCTTTTTCCTTGATGTTGGCATTTTTATTCCTGCTTTCAAATTGTTAGAACTTGATGAGAGTGGATAATCCATTGAACTCTTTCTCAGGTTTCCCCACTTCAAGTAACCCTGTGGTCTAAATCCAATTGCTTGTACCAGCTAAAGTAGACTCATCAGATCAATGTGTTGACTTAACATTCAGCAGTTAAGTCAATAGGTTTGCTGTGGTTGAGTTTAGCAACTGGGTTTGGGCCTTTGTCTTTACCTGTTTGCTTCTGCATAGGGAAACTGTTAGGAGGAAATTTTCATCTGTATAGATATCATGGTACCTGCCCTCAATTATCTTCATAATTCTTTTAAAGCAAATCCCAGAATCTGTAATTCGTGATCACTGGGAAGCTACAGAAATTGAGTAGTTTTAAGTAAATGATAACAATAATTGTGCAAAGTGTTGAGAAGTATAGCTTGGTGGTGCAATCTTCAACCACTTAATGCTGATGGGAAATTTCCCACTAACTTCACTGGAATGTGGATTGCAGACCTAAGTCCTTAAGCCACAAATATGAGTTAAGGCACAAGCAGTAATTTTCCTCTTCCCTAAAAATACTAACGAGGGCCCTTTTCTTATATGGAACTGTCTTACACAAGGCACATCCAAGGTAGGCTAGGCAGCTCTATTGTTTTTCATTGGTGGTCTGGTGTGTGAGTTTTCGAGTTAATAAGATCACTGCATGTGTGTATCCTCTGGGTATACAGTGCAATCACAAGTCATCTTTTTCATTTGCTCTTCATTCAGTCACACATGCTTTTGGCAAAGACAGGGTTCTGAGTCTGCTATTTTTGTTCTTTTGTGTCCTTTTGTGTGTGTGTGTGGGATTACAAAGTAAAACTGAGAAGTACTGTAATGTCTTTAAAAAAACAAAAACAAACCTTGGTCCTGCTGCTCACCATTTTCAAGATAAGAGGGTGCTGCATAGTTGCCATCCCACAGGCAACCTGAGAGTTCTCTCTTTTTCTCTTCTCATAAATGGATTTTCTGTCCTGCAGCTGTTTGTAAGGTGAACAAACCAATAGGCATTTGACAATCGTTCTCCCTTACTATTTTCCTGTTTGCAGCCTTTTGTATCTAAGTCTTCCTAATGTACTGCACAAATCATGGACTGTACAGATTTTTATATATATATATATATATTATGTCTTATTTTATTATTTCTAAATAAATAAAAAATAAAGTATTCTTGCACATTTTATGTCTACTCTCTTGAAAGGAAACAGGTCACATTTGGTTGTGACAGGGAAAGATTTGTCTTCAGAAGTTCTGACAAGAACATGTTGTAGCATGTAATGCAACACTACAGAGCTTGAGTTTCATCACAGAATGTAAAACCGATTCAGCTGGAAAGGAAAAGGAACAGAAACAGAAAAGGAAAGGAAAATACATTGCAAAGATAGGAACATGCAACTTTACAGCAACAGGCAAAGCTTCTAAGGGGATTTCATAGATCTGCTCTAGATGTCTCTAAATTCCTTTCCCTCTAATAGGATAAAATGTGGGCAACATCTAGAACCGATCTGACTGACTTAGAAAATTTTATTCACTCTTGCCTTTTGTCAACTGTAACACCTCTGTTGTACTTGTGCCACAATCATCCCAGTCTTCTTTTTCCAATTGTTTGACAAGAAAGCTAAGAAGCAAGCAAGCCAACAATGAATCAAATGAAGAATCTTGACCATCATGTGCTGATGGCCTCCTGTGATCACTGGTATTCTCACATTACTGGGTTTTGGTATCTCTGATATAAGAAAAAAGAAATCTTATTCCATGGGGACAC